>JADGIX010000272.1:0-16459 GCA_027595885.1 Globomyces sp. JEL0801
ACTACCACAAACGACCAAAATAAACACACCCAATGTAACGTACCATTTATAATACAACGGTGAGTAGGTGTAATAATCGCTGATCACTATGCTGTGAGTTGATAGATCCCATACAATCACGGATAATTCAAAAATCTAATATACTCTTGAAACACTAGTGAGCATCTTCATACCTTTCATACTAGAAAGGTCACGTACTATACAGGCGAGTAGTATGTAATAGTTTATCATCTATGTTATTTTTCAGATACAAACAGAATCTCAAAAAGTCGGCATTTTCTGTTGTACGGAGGCCATTTCAACAACTTGCAAAAGGTACAATTCTTTCAGACAAATATTGAGTGTTCATCTGTATTTGAAATACTCATTGACACAGTGTATTTCAATGGTACAAAAACTCAAAACAAATCAATAATGTTGTATACTAGTGAAAACATGTATTTTGTCCTAGATGCTACTCAAATTGGTTGTGTTTCACGTTGAAGCCATTTGTAAGCAATTTCATTTGGATCCAACAATGGAGAAACACTATCCCAGCATTTTTTATGGTAAGTATTCAACCATTCAATTTCTTCCTTGTTGAGTAGACTCTTTTCAATCAATTTGGTTTGAATTGGGACAACAGTAACATGTTCAAAGCAATGGTAGTCCACGTCACCAAATCGGTTTGGAGTATTGGCCAGTTTGACTAACAGAACATTTTCAATTCTAATACCGAATGCTCCGTCTTTGTAAAACCCAGGTTCGTTGGTCACAGTCATACCAGGTGCAAGACCAACTTCATTTTGAGAAACTCTCATTCCAATTCCATGAGGACTAAGGTATATTTAGTATATGATATGATACCCTTCGTGAACATTTAAGAAAGCCCCAACACCATGGCCGGTACCATGTCTGAAATCCAGTCCTGCCTTCCACAAACTGAGTCTGGCAACAGAATCAATGATATATCCGGTAGTTCCTTTTGGGAAGACCAACATATCGATACCCATATGGCCTTTGAGCACTCTGGTAAATGCATCCTTTTCTTCATCCGTTGGGGTACCAAAGTGCATTGTTCGAGTTACATCAGTAGTTCCGTCAAGATATTGACCACCAGAATCACACAGATACATTTGTGCTGGGTCAATAGTAGCACAGGTACCATGTTCTGGTTTGTAATGAATAATAGCACCTTTACATAAATCAAAATGAGTTTCTTACCATTTGGACCGGTTGATGAAATAGTATCAAAACTTAATCCTTTGAAAAGTGCCAATTCACTTCTGAATTTTTCTAGTTTATCGGCTGCAGATGCTTCAGTAATTGAAGTGTTTTTCTTGTTTACCAGCTCATCTTCAAGCCAAGAAAAGTATCGGCACTAAATATAAGCCTTTGTAATCTTACTAAAGCTGCTGCATCACGTTTGTGTGATTGGCGGAACCCTTCTAATTCCACTTCGTTTTTGATAGCCTTTGCATCTTGGATTGGGTTTCTCTTGGTATCAAAAGGTTTCTACCTGATTAAATAAAACGCATTACTTCAACTCCGTATGCTTCAACAAGAGCAAGACTGCAACGGTTGTCAATCAACAATTTCTACTTGTGAGTCGAAGTCGTTCACAAACCTTATCGGAGCTGGCCATTTCAACAACACAATTCTGGTTTTTTACCCTATGATTTGTATTGAATGTGGAGCTCCAATCACACAACTATACATCGAATATGGAAAGGTAAACCAGTTTATAGTTGAGAATGCAGGGTAGCATTCGACTTACACAATGTGGAGTCTGTCAAGAATTTGCAGACAAATACCAAGAATATGATTTTGTAATCCTTTGCATTGATATGACTCTGTTGAAATCTAATGCATATCGGCATGTTATATTCAATCGACTCAAGTATAATCATAAGGGAACTAATGTATTTTTATGGTAAAGTTGACTGTAGGATGTGATTGTTCGATTGGGGATATTATTGATTTTATTTGAAGTTTGTAAGATACTTAGGGTTATTTAGCTCATTATTGGTAGATATGAAATGGTTTCAATTAGATCAGATTGACGAACATCTCGTTTACAGTGATTTCCCAGTGTATATCCAATACTTGTACGTTCTAACTATTTGTGTTCTGGGTATGAATATATTTTATGTAGTAACATTTTAGAATTTCTCGTTTATCACGGAACTATTCGCTTGATGGCTGGTGTTTTACAACGTAAAATGTTATCATTAAAACAGTTAAGATTTGATTATATTCTTATCAACGCTAGGTCAAACAGACTGTCAATGGCTTTGACTCTATCAAGTTTTGGTAAACTATTGTTGATCGTGATGGTTGTGTGGGACTATGGTAGACTAAATCCCACATCATTAATCAATTTTTTTGTATTTATCTGTAATTTCAATGCTGTATCAGGTAATTTTATATAAATTAATTTTAGTTACGCTGCAGATGAATTTCTTTGCAGTATGTATGATTATGACCACCGCTACACTATTGAAGTTGCTATTCCAATTAACTTTCGCGATCAACGATCCAGCGCTGTTTTGTATATTATTCTAATTTAATATAATGATATGATTTTAATTTTCTCAAATAATGAATTGGTATGTTGACATAATTGATTTTATTATGATGAATTCATCACTTACTTAAGTGGAACGAATTTGGAAGAGTTGGAAGCACCGATACCTGGACGACCGTGACGAACTGGCTTATAGGTGATGGAGAATTCACCAAGATAGTGTCCAATCATTTCAGCTTTAACTTCGATTTGATTGAAGGTCTTTCCGTTGTAAATACCAATAACAGATCCAATCATTTCTGGGACAATGATCATGTTACGAAGGTGAGTCTTAACACAAGCTGGCTTTTCATTTGGCAAAGCTTCCTTCTTGGCTTTTCTGAGTTTCTTGATCAAACCCATAGGCTTACGCTTAAGCCCACGTTGGAATCGTCTACGAGCACGGGCATGAACAAGTTCAACAAGTTGTTCAGTGTTCATATCCAAGAGTTGTTCCAAGTCGACACCACGGTAGGTGAATTTCTTGAAGGAACGTTTAGCACGGGAAAGGGCAGCAGCAGCTTCATCATGTTCGTCAGCCTAGAAAATTTTAGGAATATTCTGAGATTAGATTTGAAATAATTGGAGCTACTTCACAACCATTGAATGGCAAGATGACTATTGACATCTTTACGTTACTGCTTCAAGAGAATTCTTGGATGGATGGATGGATGAATGTATGTATGTGAGAGCTTACCATTTGAAAAAAGTGAAGAAATGTTTGGGGTAAAACATGACATTTAACTTTGCCACACCAAACTGAAATGACAACTGATGGTAAGAAGCATTAGCTAATTAGGCCAGGTACAACAAACAAGTAAATGTAAACGATAGCAGTCAAATTGTTTTCCTTCAGTGACCCTCTCACCCCTCAGTATTGCTCAACTTCTTTCAAAGGAACATGGTTTGTCTTGATTTACTAATCTTGTGAAAGCAAATCAGTAGATCAATTCAAGAAACTTAACAGAGTTGGGGAGGGGACTTATGGCATTGTATATCGTGCTAAATACAAAGATACCATAGTAGCACTAAAAAGGATACGGATGGATTATGGCAATATATTCAAATTTATTCATTCTGTAGATAATGAGGGATTTCCAATCAGTAGTTTGCGTGAGATTAGCATACTAAAGACTCTACGACATGAAAATATTGTATTCAAGCTTGGTTAATGGATTAGGTTAGAGTGTATGAAGTTGTTGTTGCCAATGGTTTGGAAAATGTTTATTGTTGTAAAGAGATAATTATATAGATATTTATGGTGATGGAATATTGTGAGCAGGATATGGCATACCTTATGGATAACGTCATGTCCAGAAATCCTAGCAACGCCTATAAGCCTATGGAAGTAAAATGCTTGCTGAATCAGCTGTTGGATGGGGTTGGTAATATTTTGTTTTTGATATCATTAGACTTTTTGCACAGAAAGTCCATAATCCATCGTGATTTAAAACTGTCCAATCTATTATTAACATCCAAAGGTAAAGTATATGCATATTTAATGTTTAGGAATCTTAAAAATCGGTATTTTGAATATTCTAATTTGCACAGCCGATTTTGGACTTTCTAGAAAATTTGACAACTCAACAGAATTTATGACTCCTAAAGTAGTAACTTTATGGTATAGAGCACCAGAGGTGTTGCTTGGTTCCACTACTTATTGTGAATCTATTGATATGTGGTAAATATTTATTGGACTGACATTCCAGGTCTGTAGGATGTATTTTTGGGGAGTTTCTAAAATCCGAGCCTTTACTACCAGGAAGTAACGAGCCACAGCAGCTGATGAATATTTGCAAACTTCTTGGTACACCTGTGCCCTCGATATGGCCCGATATGGTCAATCTACCACTATACAAATCAATTAAATTACCATATTTTGAAAACGATTCAATCAAAAGCGTATTTAGGAATGAAACAAGTATGACGCACGATCTACTCCGATCTTTCCTTGATTACAATCCCAAAAGACGAATTACATCATCTGAGTAAGTGAGTAATCCAATCTGACATTAGAGCATTAAACCATCCATACTTTACTGAAAACCCAAAAATGTGTAGCCCAGTAATGTTACCGACATATCCTGAATTTCGCAATGATAAAGTGGACTCATCAGTATCTCAGAATTATTCCCAAGCACCTGCAGAAAATCAAAAAGAACAAAGTAGCAGATTAAAACGACTAAGGCCTTCAGATTCTAAATATGATGATATGTTGAACCACGGGTATAGATTTGACATGAAGTGACAATAATAAATCCTAATTAAATGAAATTGCTTTCTTTGATTAATTGACATGAACTCGTTTATCTCTCCTCAGTAGTAGTAAGCAGCACCGAATAGTACCGATTTATTTTAGACCCAATGCTTACTACTCACCTCCCTTCAAATTTTAATTTAATGGTGTTCTGTTTCAAATTAATAGTTCAGTGTAACAATTGAAGGTCCTTCATCCAGACTTACGAAAAAAAAACAATATCATGGGATTCTCTCAAACTATATCCTGTCCAAAACTGTTGACCATCTTAAAGGCACAATCACTGAAAGTGTTATTGCTGGATATACGACCACAGCATGAGTTTAAAGAGTCGCATATCACTTGGTCTGGAAAAGCAGTTGGGTCGGCCATTAATATTGATCCAAACTGGCTAATCAATGCGTAATCTAGTTCAAATGTTAATGGAATAGAAATCCTAGTGATGTAGTTCAGAAAATACAACAGGATAGCAAAATACATACTCTAAATGATATAGATTTGATGATTTTCTATGACAATTCTTCAAGATTCATTACTGATTCAGATTTTTTCAATATGCTATATCATTTGCTGTATGATACTGCATTTCCATTGGATGAAAGTTATAGTGTACCAAGTGTTATGCCAAAATTACTTGCTGGTGGTTATCAATCTTGGAAATCTTTGAATTACCGACTGTCTAAATATACCAATCCATTTGTAGATTTCAATTCTGCTAGCAGTGACAGCAATACGAGAAATCCATTCGAAAACAATTCGAGAAGGTCATCATCAGGTGCAATAAGATTAAATCCCGATCCTTTTTTGTCAAGAATAGAAAGAAAGATTAAAAACCGACAAAGTATGCCAGCAATTCCAACATATCAAACCAACTTTCATAACAATATGCTTAAACGTTATTCATTCATCAGTGAAACAACATCTGACAATACCAGTTCATTTTCATCTGATTTAGATCTCTGTGAAAATGGCAATATCGATTCGATTAATCCATTTTCACCTTCAAAACTATATGATAGACGTATACTTGATGAAGAAGATTATCAAATGCAACTCAAAGAATATGAACAAACCTTTCAAACGAATGAAATTTTGAATTTATATGCTGAACCTTCCCTGCAAATGTATTATAGAATTGCTAACTTACCTCTAGTCCACAATCACCTCTACGTAGGCTTAGTTTTGTAAATGAGAATGTATGATTGATCTTATTAGTTGATTTTTAGGATACAGATCCAGTTGCAGGTCCAATTGACTCTACTGAGAGCAATGAGTCTGTTTCAACTCTAGCCATAACTAGTTCAGTTAACGATCTCATGGCGATAGATAAAGAACCCATTATTTCAATTGTATCTCTAGCTGAATCAACATCAGATGAAGAGGAGGTGATGAGTGAACATGCAGAAATTCAATCCATCTCAAGTGAAGGTGAAAACGAGTCCCTCATTGAAAATGGATTTGATTCTAGAGATGGGTGTAGTAGAATTGATTCAGAAGAGTTAAGAATACCGAATGAGACTGCACAACATGAATATCATGAATTAACCGACACCAACGATGTGACTTCTGGTGGAAAAGTATCTATCGATGGAAAAGAGTGCACACACATTGAATTTTCAAATGGCAATACCATCGTATTTGATAAAACAGCGAAGAACGAAATACTGCCTAGTGAACACTCAAATGATGAAATAGACTTGGCTGATTCAAAATTCGATGAAGTATCAGCTAAAGAAGTGAACAATGGAATTACAGATGATGATGGTGATGAATTGACAGTCAGGTCTGAAAATAGACAAGAAAGTTCTAACGAGGATGTAACACAGTTGCCTCTTCGTGGTTCTGATACAAACTCGGAAACAGTTTCAGTCAATGCTGAAGAGTTCGCATCGGCTAACAGTGTAGAGATAGTTATGGATACGTCATTATCTGAAGATAAAACAACATTGGAAGTCACCGTACCATCGTCAGAGATAAATGATCACGATACCCGTCAACCATGTGTAAACTGCGACACTGATATTCAGATGTATCAAAATGAAATTGTAAACTTGAAACAAGAGCTTGCAGCTATGAATCTAATGGCACAGACATTTCGGTCCCAGACCATACAGATGAAGATACTGAAAGAAGCGGCAGAAGCTAGGTTTGATAAATTGGCCAAAGTAGCTCATCGAAGATTGGTCAGGGCAATTTCGGAGCAATAAAGCAAGTACGATTAGACATACAAAACAATTTTCTTTTATTTGTTTAAAGAACGGTTTTTGTACCATTCAATATAGAATTCAATCCCTCCTTGCGTCTAAAGTGGTTGTGCAAATCCCAACCAATTTGGATTTCGCGTTTTTGAGCTTCTTTATCATTAGAACTGGCCATATAAGATACAACAGTGCCGAAGACAGCTGTCAACACCAATAATTCAAACGATTCCCAATTGAATGCTAAAAAATTAGAATTGAAAAGAATATAATTACTGGGACCACCAGCATAAGTATGAGATCTGGTGTGATGGTGGTTGGTTTTGGGATATCCATTTTGAGTTTGGCATTGAGGTTCACCATGAGACTGGAACTGCTCATCAAAACTTTTGCGACTGTTCGGATCTTTTAACAGGTAGTATGCATCTTGTATTTTTAGATAATGCTCTGTTCTTTGTTTCTTTTGGTTTTCAGACAAACGAGTAGTTTTATCTAAAAAGTTATCAACCTATTTTAGCCTTACCAGGATGATATTCCTTCGAGAGTAGATAATATTGAGATTTCAAGGTCTTCAGATTTTCTGAATTGGACACTATCATTAGAAGTAAGAGGTTACCTCTCAAAACTTGGTAGGGAGTTTCAGGAAAATGCTTCCAAGAGTATGCTCTTGTAGACATCTGGCGCTGTAAAGATTTATATGTATTCATTATGAAAATTAATTCAATAGCTGGTTGTTTAAATAGTTATTTCTAAATGAGGCAACGCAAAAATGGCTCACATTACGCAAAAAGACCTCAAACAAGTGTCACAGCAGCCTACGTCACACAACATGGATGTCTAATCAGATATTAAACCTTATGGAGTCTTTTAGTTTACCACCGACTATTGCTTTAGATGAAGGAAGAGTAGAACAGTAAATTAAAGAATGAGTCACTTCAGAAATGGTTTTGACACGTAAGGTACAGTCTTTACAATGCTCCTGGAAGCCCTGTTCAAAAGCAAGTAAATTAGGCTGTAGTAGTAAGCTAGTAAGCATCATTGAAATGATGTGCAATATGGTAATTAGAATATCAAAGTAACAATCAATTCACAATGGTTCAGTAAGTGAATTGAAATAGAACTAAAAAATCTTTATAAATGAACTTTAATGATAACAATAAAGAATGAGAGTTGAAGCTCATGATCGTAATGCAAACTATACCAAAGAAAATTCGTAAGTTACTGAATAAACCCAGTTCATCGCAGTTGAGACTCTGTTATAAACTTCAAACTATTAGAATGATTATCACTAGCTGCTGGTTATTGACAATTTGGTCTGTTATTGAATTGAATTGTTTTTGGTTGATTTTTTCATCTTCCTTGCTTTGACCTCCATGCAACAGAGTTCGTCCTTTATTCCCCCAAGAAGAGCAGTCCCTCCTAATAATGAAAATGGTTCTCCCTTCCAAAACAACGCTTCTTTACCTCCAAGAAGATCCATTTCCAGAAAGTATTTGAAATTTCCCTCATTCTTTTAGTGACATCCCAATACCAAATAGAAGAGCATCTATTCAAGTACAATCTATTGACGACCTTTTGAATGATGGAACTAATTTGTTGGCACAGTCTCGACTCTTGGATGCCATTGAAAAAGTAACGAATATTGTTTAATGTCATTCATAGTGGAATCAAGCTTTGCAATTAGCTTTATCAGAACAAGACATTATTAAGCAGGCAAAGGCACTATCAAATATCAGCTGCGCATATCGAAAGTTGGGGAAATTAAAGGATGCAAAAACATACTTGGACACTTCATGGACGCTTACAACATCATATATTAGAGCCGCTGCATCCAAAGATGGTTCTAACTGGCTGCAGCTTGCAATTCGAGCCACTGGACTGGAAGGTGATCGCATTGAAAATGCTTTTGTAACACATTCCAAAGTCGATAGAGATACCCTATCGCGACCACCATCAGCAAACAATAATACCACAAAAAGTGTGGTAGAAATTTCAAACGGACCTCCAATTGTGGTTTGGATCTTGCAATTAATGACTAATATGGGAAATTTATGTTATGCCAGAGCCAAATATGAACTTGCCATGAAGTGCTACAATAATGTAAGTTTTCTAGTAGACACATTATTTACTCTTTTCGACATTTCATTGTTGATTTGTTCGTAACTTCACTTTGGTTTTCAATCTCGCCCAGTCTCTTATTTTCTTTTAGTGTAAACGGTTAGTTGACTCCATATTTGAAGAATATCCGCCTCCTCAAGCTATTCTAAACTGCTTTCTTAAGTCAAATACTGCAATTGATATTGATTCACCAGAGCCCAAGTCACCCCCGGAAAGAAGGCTGTTTCGATTGTCCTATGTTCATCGACATGCAATATTGTCTCAAATCCACTCACTAAACCATATGGGGGTATGTTTTATTGCCTTGGGTATGCCCACTGCCGCCCTGCAGTTTCTCATGGCATCTTATACACTCTTAACTGAAATTTCGGATCTTGTTCCTGCACTTGTACCTAATACACTACTTTCACCTAGAACGTCATCCCTAAGTTCAAGCTCTTCGATAGAATCCACCTGTAATATTATTCAATTCAAGGCCGACATTGCCTCCAATATTGCAATTGCTTGGAAACTTCAGGGGGATTTAGCAAAGTCTATTGAATGGCATCAAAAGAGTTTGTCTTATTATGAATATAATGGCAGCTTAATCCGAAGAAAGTTAAGTACCAGCAGAAATAGAGAGGTAGGAATCGATGAAGTGAGGCAAATCAGTCGTTTAGCTGCACTCCATATTCCATTAGGTACAGCTTTAGATAGTTTGCAATGGCTAAATGAAATGAAAGACAAAATATCGATGGAATTCTATAGATCACCTGATGCATCAAAATACTGGAATGCACCTTTGAATGATCTGGAGCCAATGCAGTCACACCCAACGAATCGTTTAGCTTCAGAGAAGGTGTTTGATAGGGCATTGGGAATACTTTATGAACAAGCTTGCCGGCAAAAAGTTTTGAATGATTTCATTGGGTTATATTGTACTTGGACTAATATTGGTATGAATTTTTTTTAGATTAATTCTATAGCTATCACATGCTTGAACTCACAGCATCCCCTTTTAGCTTTGCAATACTTGGCAAAGGTAGTTGGGCCACAAAATACAGTTACATTGGACAACTCTAACCAACTGGAAAGACCCTCACTGGCCCCTTTTATGCACAATCAAGTATTAGTCGTGATTCTATATACTCTTTTTTCATTGACTCATTTACCTTCCGAAGTATTAGAATCACCCAAGGTTGTTTCTGAAATCCAACGAATCGAATCATTCCTCCGGATTTGTTTACCCAACAGTCCATTGGATATTACCAAGTTACAGCGAGAGAAATTGATTGATTTTTGTGATGCTGTTCATGAAAAACTTTCACAATCATTCCAATCATCCACAAACGCACTTGTGACTTCATTGTCAAAATCATTAGATGCTGGGGATACAGATTCTTCCACAAAAGTAGATTTCAACAAATCACAATTGTTTCGTATTAGTGTCTTGAAGTCGAGACTATCTTGGAATTTGGCCAGTACATTATCCGGGGAATTGTCTATTTTATGGTTTCAGCAATCTATTCAAAATCTACAAACTGCTCTCAATGATGCAACCAACCAAAGTATAAACAGTTCTGTTTTTCATATCCTTTTATCTTCTTTTTCAAACCATATTGAATCAAATGCTTTATCCAAGTCGAATGTTCAAGGTGTCTTTGACTATACACTCTATGCATTAGTATCGGATATGTTGGGGTATCTTTTGGCACACCCTGAAATAGAGCTATCAAAATTCTTTCGAATCACTCAACACACCATGAGTTCTGTCAGAACTGGATTGATGGCATCCACAAAAACCTTGATATTATTAGATTTAAATAGTTGTGAAGGTTGTCTAAAGGGAGAATGTTTGTTTAGATGTCAGAGTAGGGATGGTGTCACGATAATTCCTTGTGTACATGGTTTCGTTTTGGAATAAAGTTGAAATACAGAGTTAATTATTTTTTGTGCAGATTTCTATAATGTAGCAATTATTTTGCTGTTCAAAGTACCTCAGATCCAAGATATAATACTGTTCTATAAATTTATTCATATATATTTCGATAATCATTCACATTTTACAATTTTCATTCTAGTCTATTTTCTGATAGATACCACGACCAGTAGGATTGAAAGGAGGGAACCCAAGTTCATTAATGCGATTTTGTATCATCATCATTTCATTTTGAAGTCCCAGCATTTTTGATTTCAATAAAGCATTCTGAGATTTTACAATTCGATTAGCATTTTGAAGTCCATCAATCCATTCTTTCTTTTTTAGACGGTTTCTAGAAATGAATTTTGGGATTTCTTACCTACGAGCGGCTTCGCGGTTACGAATGAGACGACGCGTTCTTTTTGCAGCTTCCCCATTATCATCAGCTTTATCATCAACAGGGGTTTCATTAGAATAGATAGATTCAGTATATCCCGAGTTCATTTCATAGTTTGTTTCATTTTGATTTTGATTTGGGTTATAATGGTTCATATCTTGTCGAGTGTAGTAGTGCATCATTGGTTTGTATGTATCGTTTTAGTTTAGTTCTTGTTCAAAGTAGAAATCGATTTCAATTCAAATTTAGGCTTTAAATTCTTTTTGGATAGAGTTACAAAGTTGACTAACGTTCTAGTAATTTGATAAAGCAGTTTCGGTAGAAAGGGTAGAATAGAATACAATAGATTTAGTCAATCTAAGTGTAGAGAAAAGTTAAGAAAGGTGTAGTCTACACGCTACTTTTATAGTGAAAAATCTCCGAGCTTAATTTCCGACGCGACAAAGAAAAAGGAAAGATCAATCTAAAAGGTTGAGTACAAAATGTGTATTGAAGGTGTGTGGTGTTGCGAACCAGTCAGTGTTCACTTTGACAAATCGTTGACGTTCATTCATGATTTTTTGTTTTCTGTTGGTGATTTATTAATGTCTTACTTGTTAAGTTTCAAAACTAGTGAGTTCTAGTTCAGTGATTTTTCTCAATTTTCAAATTCAAGGATGGTTCAGTCTTCAGGTGAAAGACGATTCAAAGAAACGAAACTTCCCCAACCTCAAGTCATATTACCAGAAGTATTAACTCAGACCATTGTTTTTAATTACAAGTTGGATGCTATCAATTTGCATTCACCAATGCTGAAAATATTGTTAGAAAAAGAGGAATTGGATCACAATACAATATCTGCATTATTTGAGCAAATTAATTGTATTTTTGGATATCAATACAATCAAATATTTTATAATATCGCCTTTAGAAAGTTGCTACAATCCAAAATTGCTGATAACGTCGATTTCTTGAATCAATACAAGTTATTAATTCAATCTACAATTGTTCCATATATATATTCACAAATATCAAGCGAAGATAGAGCAAGTTTGACAGTGAATGATGAAGGTCAAAAGGTATTTAAAGTCTTGTATCAATATCCCCCAACAATTAGAATTCAACCATCACATACAAATGAATTCAAACGTCCCCATCGTGATATTGAATATGGTCATCAACCAGGAGAAATCAACTTCTGGATGCCCTTAACAGATTGCTCACAACCAGATAGTCCTACAATTGAATTAGAACGTCAACAGACAGACACAGGAGATCATGAAAATTACGATAGAGTTCCTCTCAAAGTTGGAGAAATCTTAAGATTTCATGGTAGTTTGCTCCACCATAGAATACCTAAGAATAACAGTAATAGAACTAGGATATCTATGGATTTTAGAGTAGCTCCTGCTCTATGTTGGGACAAAAGCTGGACGCTTAAAGGCAAACCAATGAAAATCCAACATGGTTGGGAAGAGTTCAAGTTCATAATAGATTAGTTCTTGTTGTGTAGGATTAATAAACTTTTATTATTATTTTCAAAGTCAGTTGAATTGATTGAATTTGAAAATTTCTTTTTTTTTTAAAAACCAAAATGCATTTGATGTACACCATGAAGGAGGGAAAGCGAGTTTACACTCTCAAGGTAGTTTAAATACTGTATTTACTAACAAACTATAGGTACAATGGATTGTCATTAAAGTTTTTATAGAAAATTGATTCAGAAGGAAAAGTCACAAAATCAGCTCATCCAGGTAAATATCATTTTTATATAATATTCAGCTCGTTTTTCACCTGATGATAAATACTCTCGTCACCGAGTTACTTTGAAGAAAAGATTTGGATTATTAAAGAAAAACTAGTAGATAGGATAGTAATATTATTTCAATATATTTTCATTTCAATTAGTTCTATTTCCTTTTGATGTGTATAAATAGTGCATCTTCATTACTGTTACTAGGAATGATGAAGAATGACAAAACAAAAATTTTCTATCTTTTTTCAAAATGTCTGAAGCTGAAGAACAACGACCACTTCCAACTCTTAAAACTGCTGGATTTGATGCTCGATTCCCAAATCAAAACCAGGTAGGGCATTTTTTAATTTTATTCTTTCCCTGTTATCGGATGGTCCATTCTTGATTTATATACTAAAGGAAACCCATACTAATTTCTTTTTAGACAAAGAATTGCTGGCAAAACTATGTTGACTACCACAAATGTGTTAAGGTAAAGGGTGAAGACTTTGCTCCTTGCCATCAGTTTCGCAAAACTTTCACTTCTATCTGTCCTACAAAATGGGTACGTTTAGTTTTTGTTGTAATATTAGATTGATAAATGGGACGAACAAAGAGAAGAGAACATCTTCCCGGCCTTAGTAGAAACACACGCAGCAGAACATCATTAATAAATTCTTTGTGATGAATCCATTTCTATTCTCTTGGTTTAATTTGAGGTAACTCAGTTGGTTATCATGCTACCTGCATGTGATTTGACTACTGTTAAGGCAAAAAGCTTCAACACGCATCTACAGTCAATCTTTAAATGTAGGCTGTCGTAAGGATGCTGGATGATCTTTCTTTACGCTGGTTACTATGATTGTGTAAACTTCTCCCTCTCAATGTGCAGTTTCTGTTGGTCATGCATTTGCGGTTTGTTACCAGTTCATAATTTAAACAAATGAAATTATTTTTTTCCACTACCAATATGAGTTCAAAGTTACTTCCGTTAGAAGCTTTAAGAGCTGCCATGAAGGAATTAAAATTCACTGCCTATATCATTCCAACTGAAGATCCGCATATGGTAAAGGAGACAAATCATAATAATCTTACATGATTCAAGTGTACATTTCTTGAAATTATCCTATCGTGCATCCTTAATCTTTTTAGAGTGAATATATCGCTGATTTTCACACCAGACGATCTTACATTTCAGGATTCACTGGTTCTGCTGGTCTCGCCGTTGTTACTTTGGATAAAGCTGCCTTGTGGACTGATGGGCGATACTTTTTGCAAGCTTCTCAACAGTTAACTTCTCAATGGACACTGCAAAAGGCTGGTTTACCAAATGTTCCTACAAAGGAGGAATGGTTAATCCAAGTTTTACCTGCTCAATCAACAGTGGCTATTGATCCAACACTATTCACTTTTGGTATGTTATGGTACTTTCTAATTGCTTTTAGCTGCGGCCAAACTATTAAAGGAAAAATTGGAAGGAAAAGGACACAAACTTGTTAGTTCTACTGAAAACCTTGTGGATAAAGTCTGGGAAAATAGACCCGCACCTCCAAGTAACAGTATCATTGTATTGGACACCAAATACGCGTAATTCAAACTTAATTGTTAATGAGTAGTGGCAAAAGCTATCAAGAGAAAATCTCTGACTTGCAAAAGTACTTGTCTGGTAAACAATAATACCTGACTCGAATTAGAAAATTCTTATTGGGGATTGGTTGTTAGTGCGCTAGATGAAATTGCTTGGTTGTTCAACTTGCGAGGATCTGATATCAGTTTCAACCCTGTGTTCCTTTCTTATGCTATTGTGACCGCTGATGGTGTCTTCCTCTATGTAGATGAAAAGAAAGTGACCTCGGCAGTATGATGTAATTTTTAACAATGTTCAGATGCGAGAACACCTTGGTGATAAAGTGATTATCAAGCCTTATGATGCTGTATTTGCTGACTTAAAGTCTAAAGGTGTTGAAATGGCCAGCTCCGATAAGGTTTGTGAACGACTTCGACTCACAAGTAGAAATTGTTGATTGACAACCGTTGCAGTCTTGCTCTTGTTGAAGCATACGGAGTTGAAGTAATGCGTTTTATTTAATCAGGTAGAAACCTTTTGATACCAAGAGAAACCCAATCCAAGATGCAAAGGCTATCAAAAACGAAGTGGAATTAGAAGGGTTCCGCCAATCACACAAACGTGATGCAGCAGCTTTAGTAAGATTACAAAGGCTTATATTTAGTGCCGATACTTTTCTTGGCTTGAAGATGAGCTGGTAAACAAGAAAAACACTTCAATTACTGAAGCATCTGCAGCCGATAAACTAGAAAAATTCAGAAGTGAATTGGCACTTTTCAAAGGATTAAGTTTTGATACTATTTCATCTACCGGTCCAAATGGTAAGAAACTCATTTTGATTTATGTAAAGGTGCTATTATTCATTACAAACCAGAACATGGTACCTGTGCTACTATTGACCCAGCACAAATGTATCTGTGTGATTCTGGTGGTCAATACCTTGACGGAACTACTGATGTAACTCGAACAATGCACTTTGGTACCCCAACGGATGAAGAAAAGGATGCATTTACCAGAGTGCTCAAAGGCCATATGGGTATCGATATGTTGGTCTTCCCAAAAGGAACTACCGGATATATCATTGATTCTGTTGCCAGACTCAGTTTGTGGAAGGCAGGACTGGATTTCAGACATGGTACCGGCCATGGTGTTGGGGCTTTCTTAAATGTTCATGAAGGGTATCATATCATATACTAAATATACCTTAGGCCTCATGGAATTGGAATGAGAGTTTCACAAAATGAAGTTGGTCTTGCACCTGGTATGACTGTGACCAACGAACCTGGGTTTTACAAAGACGGAGCATTCGGTATTAGAATTGAAAATGTTCTGTTAGTCAAACTGGCCAATACTCCAAACCGATTTGGTGACGTGGACTACCATTGCTTTGAACATGTTACTGTTGTCCCAATTCAAACCAAATTGATTGAAAAGAGTCTACTCAACAAGGAAGAAATTGAATGGTTGAATACTTACCATAAAAAATGCTGGGATAGTGTTTCTCCATTGTTGGATCCAAATGAAATTGCTTACAAATGGCTTCAACGTGAAACACAACCAATTTGAGTAGCATCTAGGACAAAATACATGTTTTCACTAGTATACAACATTATTGATTTGTTTTGAGTTTTCGTACCATTGAAATAAATACACTGTGTCAATGAGTATTTCAAATACAGATGAACATTCAATATTTGTCTGAAAGACTTGTACCTTTTGCAAGTTGTTGAAATGGCCTCCGTACAACAGAAAATGCCGACTTT
>JADGIX010000273.1:0-16400 GCA_027595885.1 Globomyces sp. JEL0801
TTTCATTTTACCTACTACTTTGGGGGTGGCACTTTTTGTCCCTATAATATATAATATATAGTATTAGATTTCCATTAGAAGAAGAAGACGGGCAAGCCCTAAATAAAAATCATATAGTATGTGATCACCTATACGATCAAATGAATATGCACCATCTCCCAGATCACTGTTCCAGACATCAAATGAGCTTCTAACTTTCTATTAACTTGTGATTTAATCCCATTACACTGATCCGGGACTCATATTAGAATGCTACTTTAAGCTGACATCTAAATTCTGGATTGGAACGCGCTGATCGTATCCAATTAAATCCACAGCTGAAACAACTCAATATGTAAGTTTCTTTCAGTTTTTATATTAAATTCGTATCTTTTATTGATTGACGGTAAAATTGCTAATTAATATCGTAACCACCCTTGTGATGGAATTTGGATTTTTTAATTTTTCTGATAATCTTGGAACATTCGAGGGTTAATTGAGCTAGCTGCGATCAGATCCTAACATTGCAAGAAGATCTTTCTCATTCCCTTCAAATAATTTGTCAATAGTTGTGATTCAATTGGGTTTTGTATCTAAATGCACTGGCTCAAATATTGGAATAAATTTTCACTATTGTAGCGGGTTTATATTTCACACTGAAAGTGTCGTTTCTTTTCTATTCTTTTCATTTGGTGTTATTCCATATAAATAGCGCGTTATCGCCTCTAGCTAACATGATAGATATATTGGATATTCGACTTCATTGCTTTGAATAATAATTGACGTAAAATAGCTTTTCTATTCAAATAACAAATAAAAAGAAAACTGACTTTGACACTAAATACATAAATTTGCATTCTATACTAAAAAATATCAGAGATAGAACTCTAAGAATTGTGCAAGCCATATCGCTAATGGCTTGCCATTCTCACTTGTTTGAAGCGCGGTCCTTCAGATTTAAAACACCCAGAGGGGCAGACTGAATTGGAAGTCCTGAATGACACTGATGACAAACAAAAGTACTGGCAAATTTTTTTATGTGGAAGTATGCCATCCTCAGATATAAAAATAATCTAATCGCTAATAAGTAATACATTTAATGCAAAAAATCTTTATTGAGACTTTTAAATACCAGGCAATTAATTAAGGGTTTAAAACCCTTCCTTTCTGTAAAAAAATGAAGAATAATCTGCAAGATCTGCCTTTTCAAAATATGCATCAGGTAAAGTTACTACTTCATTATCCAATTCCTGATAAAACATGTCGAAAAAATTTTCCTGATTATCGCCATACAATAA
Source organism: Globomyces sp. JEL0801 (assembly GCA_027595885.1). Classification (NCBI taxonomy): domain Eukaryota; kingdom Fungi; phylum Chytridiomycota; class Chytridiomycetes; order Rhizophydiales; family Globomycetaceae; genus Globomyces; species Globomyces sp. JEL0801. The sequence continues at coordinate 1,278 of JADGIX010000273.1, forward strand.
CTTGTTCAACAATATTAAATGCAGTTGTTTGTCTTCTACATAATCACCTGTATAATATTTGAGAAAGACACTTGTGCGAGTATTTGAATTACTTCCACCAGTTGTTGAAAAATGAGGTGCATCAGAGTAGAATATGATCATGTCTCCAACATTTAATGGATCCGTTGAAATTGGATAAAACGCTACAATTAATAAAGTACATCTACTTACCTTGTATTGTTTCCAATAAATTATTAAAGCATTTAAATCTTTCAGAAACTGGTTTTCGAAACTCCTCAGTAGCTTGACCCGATGGTTTGACTGAAATGTTACTTGTAATTGGCTCTCCAGGTAATACGGATTTGTAAAACATAGGTGGGTCATATGAATCTAGAATCTATTAGCAAACCTAATTACCTGAAAGTATCAAGAGCATATGCAAATTGTCCCCCTTTGCACTATCTGAGTGTGGGATTTCGTTAAATCCTGTATTTGAACGGCTAATTATTGAAATCGTCTCACTGATCTTCATTAGTTTGTCATTTGGTACCAAATCTGAAACGAGTTTATCCAATTTTTCGATAATTGGCTTTGCATATGGTACCTCTTCTAAAACTAGTTTTGTTGTCAATTTCCGCTCGTATTGTTTCCCTGGAATGATTTTGAATTCATATAATTGTTTCTGAAAATCTTCAGTTCTTTCTGGTCTGATTGTAAATATTTCCTCTTTGAATGTTGTAATCATAGTTTTGGGGAAGAAATTCTTCACCAATACTACACGATTTTGGGTTAATTTCAATTTGAGTTTGTCACTTTTCTTCAATTTGGGTTTGTCACTTTCGAAATTGGGTTTGTCACTATATTCGCTCCAAAAAATTTGTCTTTCCATTGCAAATACATCTGCTTCCTTCACAAATGTATTTCTTCCTATTTTTGCGAATATTTCCTGTTCCTCTGGATTATTTATCGCGTGCTTTGTAATTAGATGTCGAATAAATTTCTGTTTTTGACTGTATTGATTTTTGCATATGCAACAGTTCCAATTGGTGTTCATTGTGTGAAGCGTATCAAAGGAAAAAAAAATACCATTTTCGAGCGTCGAACTTCTGATTACTATAATATTAATCTCTCTTGAACTAAATCCATTTATTATACTTATCTTATTCGACTTTGGTGGATATTCAAAATTAAAATTTCTATCTGTCTCATTGGACTAGTAAAACTCAGGTGCTTAACTTTCGTATTTGATAGCTATTTTGTGTACAAATGTATTTATTGATTTCTTTATAGCTTTATGTGAGCAATTTAAATTAAGGTTGCCAGGGAGTTAACCCTTATTTAATGAGGAACGCTTACCTTTAAACAATTAGTGAATTTATCTTGGTAGTTTTTCATGCATTTCTTGTCATCTGATTGCCATTGAGAAATAAGTGACTTTAGAAAAAAGCAATTATATAGGTGATTTGTTACTAGTCTTAGAGGAGCGACGGTTCAAGCCCAGATGGATCCCATGATTATCCATAATTAGATTTTCTATTATATATTAGCTATTTGTAAGAATTACTATTATCCAATATCTAATAATACCAAAATGACTATTAGCTATTAGTATCAGGTAGGAACTTCCTACCTTGTCGTATCAGTTTAGCTTGGTTGACAGGTTAACCCTTGTTTGTACCTGGAATCTTTGAACTGTTTAATAAAATTTATTTAAATATAAATTATATTGTTCTCATCAATCAGAAAATTTAAAGAAGAATTGACGAATGTTGATGGAAAGCTAAAAGCTTACTTTGGTTCGTTAATTTTTAGATTTTTTTTCAACCCTGAACTGACTATCAAGGAAATGCCGCAAATCTGGTCCTGCTTTATATGTGCCGACAAAGAACCAAACGCAAAATATACTGCCAAACACAACCTGCTCATTCACATAAGAAAAAAACATCAAATCTCTGAAGAAAATATACAAAATTATGCTCAGAGAATTAAACTACCCAGTCCAAAACAAAGGAAGTGCACTATTACAGCTACTCAGCATTGGGCTCTCACCGCTCTTGAAGCTTCTGATTATTTAGAAAAGAATCGTTTCGTCCTTCTAAAAAACTTTATAGCCAAAGATATGGTTAAAAAACTAAAAGAGGAGGTACTCAATGAAGAATCTATCAAAATTGCTAAAGAGGAAGAGAAAAAGCGAGAGAAGAAATGCAAAAGCTTAGATAATAAGATTCAAGCCATAGCAAAAAGGGTTAAACGAATCCAATCCCAATCGAATCCGAAAATGAAACAGAGAGTGAATAAACTGACTCTGGAACATATGCAATTGACCTTCCAAATGGACGCATTCGTCCGGGAATCGCTGTGGAGATACACCAATATTTCAGGAAACCAAGAGCAGATAAGTATACCGACCGAATGCTTTACAAAGAAGGAATCAGCAGCAGCACTAGTTTCTAAACTTGACAAATTCGTAGAATTGTTGATCAAACAAAAAAAAATGGTTATTAACAGCACCGTGTCATACCTCACTCGTTCAACTAAAGGAACTAACCAATTTCAACACTCAGATAGTGCACAAGGAGACGAATTGCATATGCTCTTAATAGTTTCTGGTAAGCAGTTTCACTAATAGATTCCAGATTTCTATAACCCACCAATGTTTTACAACTCACTCTTACCTGGGAAACCAATTACAGGAAGAATTCCATTGAAACAATCTGGTCAGGTTTTTGATGAGTTTCGACAACGTTTTTCGGAAAGATTTGGTTACTTGAATAACATAGAAGATTCATTAAAAAGTGTGCAGTTTAATTTTATTAACTCTAGACTTTACACCAATCTCTGAAGATCAATTGAATATGGGAGACCTTATTGTATTTTATTCTGATACTCCACATTTTGGTACGTACGGTGGAAGGGAATCAGAACCTCGTTCTAGTCTCTTTCTAACATACCATGGACTCAACAAACCTCCTCATTGCAGTGATTCTCAATTAAATCCTGCACTATATGGTGGGTATATGTATGCCGAAGATGAAGAGGCATATTTCAAATATATCTACTCTCAAGAAGACAGATCCATTCAACCTGCACTATCAACATTTCTAGATAAAAACCTACTTTGTAAGTATGAGAAATATATAAAAGACAATGGGTTGACCCCATTTGATTAGTGAAATAGTTTCAAATGAAGTTAAATAAAAATTGCAATCACTCACAACTAAGTTATTAAAATTACACAGCCAAATAAAAAGATTACAGAGTCAAATAACCCTAACTTAGACTTAGGATCCCTAAGTATATCAAGTAAAAAATACATTCTACAGTTGGTAGTGACTGTTAAAAGAAGGTCTTGGGTGGGGAAGTCAATTTTGCTTTTTCGAGCAAAAAGCAAAACGCCACATCTGAGAAGGCAGCCTTTCCTAGTCTTATATGCTTGAATTTTACAAATACAAAGCCACACTAGAATTTTTTTAACTCAAATGAGTGACGAGGTAGTTTATGACATAACTGCCGATATGCAACGTCGCATATATAACATGCTATCAGAGGCTCAAGATATGACGAATTCTAATGAGGATGCTGCGAATATACTATTACATTACTGTCAAATTTTAGGATTTATGGGATCTAAGCTTATGGAGAATCCAGAACAAAACAAAGAAATTACTAAAATTCTCAGTCGAAATAAACCGAGTCCCAGACGAGAAACTATTAATTTAGAAAGTGTTGTGAAGGAGAGCTTAGGATGCTTAACGGTCAATAAGAAGGAAAAGCCAATCGGTTATGCAAGAAGAAACAATCAATATGTATTAAAGATAAAGAGAACAAATCACATAAAGAAAGACCATCATGCTTATTCTTATTCACGCAAAATACAAGAAATTCAAAATATTTCTATCGAAAATTCACTTATTGAAAATCAAGCTCACCAACCTCACACTGAACTTGAAGATCTTTTGAAAGATGTTAAAGCTTCTCAGGAGGGTGATGCATTAACTGATGGAACCGTTAGAGAAATAACGATGGAAGCTGAAAAGTGTATGAATGATGAAGAGTTACAACCAACTGTCTCTAATCGGAATATTGTTTTTGGTATGGATGACACAAGTAACCAAATTGTACAGCACAGTGCTAGAAAGGATGAAAGTAATACAGAATTACAACACATAACGCTAAATGTAACCCAAAGGATTGCAGGATACATCAATACTCTAAGGGAGAAACTTTTGGACATGATATTCAACTACGAACAACAAAAATCAAAAATACTATTATTAAATGGCAATACAGTAAATAAAGAACAATCAAATAACCCTTTACCTATCCAACTACCACAAATTATGGAGCCTATCAAATTCACAGAAAGAGGAACGATCGAGAATGCTACAGCTGAAATTGTGGATTACTTCAATAGAACCCTTGATCATGAGCTAGAGTTAAAAAATGTGGGGAAATTGGTGCACGAGAGGCTATATATGAATAGCATTAGCTTAAACAATGCAATTGAACAGTACAAAGACATACATGAACAACTAAGTACGGACTCACACTCAGCTCATCTAGATATTATGAAGACCATAGCAATCCAGAGGGGTGGTAAATGAATACATTTTTAAATGTTAGAATCAACTTTAACTGAACTAAACATTATATACAATCGTGGAAAATTTATTTCGGCGTTGCTAGCTGCTTCGAATACGGATTTAGATTATTTTCTTAAGAGTGATGTACGGATATACAATGAAATACTTAAATCAGCCAAGAGATACAACATTCTGGAATATCTAACAACCGAAGTAATAACATACCGTAAGAAGTTTTTGGAAGTGCATAAAAAATCGGTTACTGCAGTCGATTTACCAGATTTCGTTGATTCACGTGAAAATGAATTAGAAGTTTCAAATGACCCAATTGGAGAAGAATCAAACATACCAGATGATACACCTCAAGATGCTGTGCCCGTCTCTGTAGATTTACATGAAGATAAATCAAAATTACCTACTGAATTAATTGGAGAAGCATCAAGCTTACCAGATGATTTACCTCAAGATGCTGTGCCATTCTCTGTAGAATTACATGAAGATAAATCAAAATTACCTACTGAATTAATTGGAGAAGAATTAAAAGTACAAGATAATTCACCTGCAGATGAAGTAGAAGTACTAAATGATTCAATTGGAGAAGAATCAAACTTACCAGATGATTTACCTCAAGATGCTGTGCCCGTCTCTGTAGATTTACATGAAGATAAATCAAAAGTACCTGATGGTCTAACCCAAGATGAAGTGTCAGATTCTCTACGTTATTTAACTGCTAGACCTGCAAATAGTCTGGTTGCACCTGATGCACCCTCAGCTCAAACCATTACCTCATTAAAAACAAAGAATAGACCAACAAAGCAAAAAAAATACATGATAAATGGTCTAAAGTGTTGGACAGTCTAAAAATGAATATCATCGATATTCCAAGAGATGGATACTGCTTATATCGAGCTGTGCTAAATTTAACAGAGCAGAATCCTGAACAGTTAAAAGAAATTGAAGCAGCAAAGCAACTCGTAGCAGTTAATTTGAAAAATACTTTATTTCTAAACCCATTTCCTGGCTTCCTTGAAAATTTAAACCAAGAGCTCGTATTCCGTACTTCTTCGGTCATCTTCTTGCCTAATGGACCACCATGATTTATTTCCGTTAACTTTCGCTTCTTTACTAAAACCTCCCTTATTGTACCAGATTTTATCTGGACCATCTGATAAGCTTCATCATCATTAAGATGAGCTGGGATATTCCAAATAACTCTATCGTATTTCAGATGAGCCTTTTTTGCCCTTCTTGTAAAGACCTTTTTCCTGCAACTTCTATCCATACTTTTGCATTTGGTTCACTTAATAACTCTTAACTGATACGTTGTAAGCAATAAGTTTTTGGGACTTGAAATTTGGCATAATTTGAGGAGTATCCCGTCGTCCCAAAACGCGAACAGCACAAGTGAATGTATTCGAGACTTCATCTCTAAGGTGATCCATATAAATAAAAATATCTATCGTGCTTTTGATTAACCGGATCGGGGAAATGAAACTGATCAACATATTGATAAACTCTAGGACCATCACCATAATTATCTTCATCAGCTCTGATAACTGCATTACTATCTAAGTAGATACATGCAGAAAAGGGGAAATATTGAGCCACTGATGCACATTTCCCAACTTTAGTCATTGTAAAAACCAGTTTATATCTTTTTCGATTTCTTTCCAAAAACTCGATATGTCTTCCTTGAAGTTGAAGATTATATCAGGAGTCCTAAAATTTTTGTGAAATTCTTTCAATTCGATTAAGCGTTTCAGTATCAAACTTTCTTACTCCAATAGAAATTTCAAATGTGATACTTTCTAAGTCTTTGAAGTGTGGACTAATTTCAAAATTGCAACCCTTTCTTTGAATTCTAAGTGCTTCAGAGACTGACGTTTCTTCAGGTATATTCATATTTGCTATAGTTAAAGGGAAGAACACATACAATTGAGAACTGTTCTTAAGAGTTTCCAAATTTTCAAAAAGGTGAATATTTGTGGAGTGTAATTCTTTAATTCCACTTGGTTGAAGTTGAGTTTTGAACCCAAATCGGATAGACTATAATTGATGAAGCAGAGCGGAATAATTCTTAGCGCTTCAATCAATTTAGCAGCATCTTCCTCAACGATAATTTCTCTGAGAATCCCGAGTAGTGCCGGCTTACTTGTCAATCGTTTGCCACGGACTTGGACAATTCCAATCTTGGGAATTTTGAGATGACTTTCAACGATGTTAAGTTGTTTTAATGGCAAGACGTCAATGACCTGCGCTAAGTCGTCGGATAAGTAAGAAGTAGACATGTTTGCTAAGTATGAAGTATACCGGACTAAGTACTAGATGTACACTAAATTAAGTTAGATTGAGCCATTTATAAGTTATAAGTCATATGTCAACGCCTTCAAATAAATTTTGTTAGAAATATCAGTTAAGATCAAAACTATACAGTTAATATTATATAAGAACTTCCTTTTAAGGGATTTGAAAGATATGTTAGTTGTAAATCAACTAGAAACTTTATGATGGTCACCGAGTTCAGTTTGCTAGCTGCAAACCATGTCATAGGTAAACGTTTGCAGGCATGCAAACTGGTTATTTGAGATCTAAAAATTAATAAAAATAGTGAGTATTACTAGTTGCATTAACTTGAATGATTGTTGCTGCTAGTGAAGTGAGCATGTTATCAGGGGTTAGAAATTTACGCAGGTTTGGTTTTCCAGACCGCTTTTTTGAACAGACCCTTTTCTTCAAGTAACTGGCGTTTCTTATTTGCCCGTGGCAATTCGAGAACACTTTTCAAAGGAACGATCCTTTGACAGAACGCTCCTGGTTTTGTTCTCGGCTATTGATGTGTTAAAAAAATTAGCATTTAACCAAAACAGCAGATTGAAACACTTTTAGTGACATTTTGTAGTTTAATGACATTTCGGTCTGATACGAATGCTCTTATGCTTGAGTAAGTAGTGAATTGCATTAATCTTAATTTATACATAAGTTTTCAATATCTAGTAACAGTTATAAGATACATCTTAATCTTTTGAAAAGCAAAGATGTTTAAAATAAGAATAGAGAATATAGTACTTTTCCAAACTGCTCCATTCAAAGATATTTTTCATTGAAAACGCGAAGATATCGGTAATTCGTGTATATTTGATTTGATTTTGCACATTGACAGTATACTAATTAGTTCATTTTCTACTGTAATCCTTATCAGTTATTGGGTATGTAATGGTTTGTAAAATAGAGAATGTCAAGTTAAGATAGTCAATCTTCACTGTAGTGGCCAGACAGAAATAGAGAAAGTGGGGGAAGGTTTACATTTACTATTGGATATATACTTTGTTGAAATTCTAAATCTAAAGATTGTTTTCAATCACACTGTATATTTTATTAGATATGTTTAATTTGTTCAAAATAAAAGATCTTACAGCAGTAAGAGCCCAAATCAAGCAAATTGGAAACTTATTGGGTAGTCTGTTTTATGGTGCAAGTAATTGTGCTCTAAGATAACGTCTATATATCATTGGACTTTTCATACAACATTCAAAAACGAAGTCCTTAAATCCAACAGGCTTCGATTCAATGAAAAATCAAACTAGTTTCATACAGCACTCAAAAACGGAGAATACCTAAAGTGTAAAACTTTCATTGGATGAAAAATAAGTATGGGCCAAAACAAGGACCCAGTATGTTGAACAATTAATAAAATAACAGCAACACACATATTGTGTATAGCATCAATGATTTGTCCTCGTGGTCGTTCAAATGATTCCACATGAGGTGGAGTTTTGGAACTCACCAAAGCATTTTACTCAAAGCGGTTTGCCACAGGGAATAACTCGGGTCATTACTTAAAACACATGTACCATTTGGAAATCTTATCAATTTAAAATGAATACTACCACTGGTAAAGGTTTAATTGCTTTTGCTGGATTGGTGACTATCCAAGTAGCTGTTGGTTTGGTCTACAAAATGGCCGCCAATGGAGACAAGGGATATGAATTTTCCAGAGCGTCTGCTTTAGCCATGTCGGAAATGTTCAAGCTCTTATTGTCTGTTGGGTTTTTTATACAGTCCTTGGATACTCCCACTGCGAAGGTAACAATTCAAACATTAAGATACATATAGCCCTATTCAACTGACTACTTCAAGTCTGTACTATTAGAATTTTATGGCCAGGTGCCTACAAAAATTGCAACGGGGATGGTGGGATTATCTTTGATGTATCTATTCAATAACCATCTAGCTTTCTTTCTGTTTAGGTAATTAATATGCAAATATAACAAATTTAGCTTAGTGGATCCAGGAACTATCAATTTAGTGAAATCCGGGTCAACATTCTTCACTGCAGTCGTTTTATGGTTGGTGTTCAAACGAGAGACTACAAAATTGCAATGGATTGCAATCATTATTCAGTTACTCGCACTCATCACTTCTCAGGTATTTCCTTCATATTCTTTAATATGGAAATAGTACGATGAATGTAAAGCTTCAGGTTCATATTCAGTCATGCTATATATGGTCATATGCTTGGCAACAATCATTTCATCACTTTGTGGAAGTTTCAATGATCACTTGAGTAAAGCTAGTTCAGCTTCATTACACGCACTGAACATCTATCTATATGCGTCTGGTTTTGTCTTCAATTTGGCCTACTTCATTGTATTACAAATATTTTCTTCAACTGAACCCGGCTTTTTTGACGGATTTTCTGGTTGGGGATTAGCTGTTGTCATCTGCAACTCTTTAATTGGGCTTGCTATTACTGCAGTATATAAGGTATTCCCTTTTTCAATATTTACAGTTGCTAGTACGCCGATGCTGTTATAAAATGCTTGGCCCAATCTACCTCAACATCATTGCTCTTGATTTTCTCTCTAATTCTCTTTGGAACCAATATTCGATTAGTATCAGCCGCTGGTTGTCTGATTATCTTCTTGACCACTTACTTATATATGACTGGCGGTTCCAAATCAACGACAACATATAGCCCTGTGAAAGAACCTAACGAAAATGGAAAGAATGGAAGAACACCAGATGTTGAGTCTCAAATCGTAGAAACCAAGTCAAATGTATGGATTCATTATACTAATTTACTAGTCTGTGAAAACTTGGGTTGGATTTGGGTTTGTTCTTGGTCTTTTCCTTCTTGTCACTTCTAGTTTCTTTTTATCAACCGAAAAAACGACTTTATATAACTTGGATTCGGACAATGGCCATAGATTCAATGGAAATGAAAGAGTGGCTGTGATGGTTGTTGGTACCACCAGAACTTTTTCTGCAAAGTCTGTTCATCAGTCAATTAGACGGTACATTCAATCGTTAACAAAAAAACCCGATTACTTTTTCCAAATAAGTAAATCAAACGAGGGGATATGCTCGGATATGCATAAGAAGTATCCTCATTTTTCCGACGATAAAGCATTGCTACATTTTAATTCAAGCACCAAGCATGTGTCCTGGGAAGAGCCATCCTGTGATGAACCGTTCATTAAAGAGAGTAGTTGTTGTAAAAGGAACGACAATCCTGGTCATTGGTTTTCCTATATGCGCAAAGTTTCTGCATATAATCATGTTAAAGAGTACGAGAAGAAGCATGGTTTTGAATATGACTGGTACATATTCATCCGACCAGACTTATACTTTTTCGAACATTCAATTGTCACCCTTTCAAGTTTAAACACAAATAGGATCTACATCTCTAGTAAAGAAGGTGGGCAACCCTTGGGCGATTACATTTACTTTGTCCCTAAGCGATATATCGAGTCATTTGCCACATCACTTGCTAAGCATAATGATTATATGTGTGATCAAAACCAACCACCTGCATGGCCTCCAGAATTCCAGCTTGATCCTTACGTACACAATACGTTAAAAATACCGCATCAAATGTTACCAATCTTCTTCACCATCACTCGTTGTAATGAAAATGCAGATTGTGATCGATTGCAAAATGAAATGTTTTACCACTTCCATCTCCAATCTGGTGAACAATTATTAGATGCTTACCACGTATGTATGAATGCGAAAGAGAAGGGTTTCTTGACTATGGAAGACTAAATAAACAAATTAAAGTTAATTTTTCTAACTCATTTGATTCTAATGAGGATACTCTTAGTTTCCTATAAGATGCAACAGTTAAAAGGATAACTGTCTCTGTTAGTTATCCTTTTTTAACTTGTACAAAAGTTGGAGCAGAATCGCGCATTAGAATGTAGTTGTCAAGTCACTTCTACTGAACTTTACTTTATGGATAGAAAAGTCCATAAATTTTTTTGTTCTCACAATCTTGGTTGATGTTAATCATTTATCATCTTTAACAAACAGTGACTAATCATTGTAAATTATCCAACGTCATTTTACGTAAGTAAACTTAAAAGAAATTGTTAGGGCTTGATTCACCAAAAGTTGGTTGGGGGTCCCTGAAATTTGGTGACAAGCCACTGACTATCCGAAATTTACCCAAGCCCAACAATACAGTTTTGTTATATATAACCTAACACATGAACGCGCATTAGAGTAGAATTCAACTAGATTATTCCAGAGGGCACAAAACGATTGAATTGGAAATTCGGTTTGTCAGATTTGGAATTAGCCACAATATATTGCTGTTAACAGTTCTTGGGAGAACATGCATGCATATGTTACACTGCTGGTGTCAACTAATATAGAACATAACTATTCTCAGCAAGTAGTCAAATTGGATTTAATGTAAGTAATACAGCTATTTATTGATACAAAGAACGAATATATCGTCTACAATAGCAATGCCAACATCACAGTATTAATCAAAGAGAAACATGATGTAGCATCACTGGTAAGGATGTATTCATTCTTTCCAACTGCAGCAGCTGTGGAAGCTGGGTTAGGAGAATTGGCGGTTGGATATTGTTCACCAGCAACTGGGTTTGGGGCAGCAGGTTCAGCAGTAGCTGGTTTAGCACCTTCACCCTGAGAAGTGTGTTGTTGAGTTGGGCGGGCATTGAATTTCATTCCCTTTCGCAGCATTTCATAGTGTTTGACAGAGATTGGCAAAGTTACATCACTGACACCCCATCGAACGTTTTCACTACATGGTGGAGTAGTTAGACTTCCTTCATAACTCCAAAATGGAGCATCATTAAGTAAAGATCCCATTGATTTAAAATCTAGTGAAGGCAGAGTCATTTTTTCTGCACCTGCAACCGGAACACCTTTGTTCATTACTTCTCTCAAGAATGGAGAGCTTGTTTCGGAGAGCGTAAACCAAACACCAACAACAGCAATGTCATTTTTGGCATTAGAATGGACAAAATGCACTTCCATTGGCAAACCTTCTTCTAAACGATGATGTTCAGAAGGAAGATGGAAGTGGAATTGTTGGAGTTCAAACGGATCTGATTGACCATCTGGAATAATGGATAGTTGGGAATTTGGAGGGATTTCTACCTTCACAGCATGACCGTCATTTAAGATAGTTGGATTGGTGATGACTTTGTCCCAATTCATCTTGAATTTCTTTGGCCCCAGCATTTTCTTATCTTCAAAGTTGATTGGCGACTACAACATTAATCTACAACAAAAAAACTTACTTGATTTTTTCCTTCTTTACATTGAGTGAAGTTTGAAGATAATGTTCCCCATAGTTCAGGTTTTTCACTTTCATATTCAAATTTCACACCTTCTTCAGAGCGTTTCGCGAAGATAGCTCGACTATCACCTCCGAGAATTGAATCAGCAAGACAGTTCAAGTGTGCTTCAACTCCAAAAATTACAAACGGGATAAATATCATTTTGAAAGTGAGGTTGACGTCAGTGTGTTTATAAACAAAATTTGTGGCGGTTTAAAGACCCGATTCACTATATTCTTACACAATAGTTTCACAAAAACCTCAATTCGTTTCATATTCGGCAGTGAAATTCAAAGGATGCGGTTTGATGATACGATGATGTTTGCATTGGCCATAATTTTAAAGACCCAGTTCCAATTGGATCGAATCTATTCTTGATTGAATTCATTGAAAATGGTCTCATATACTTCATTCGGAGTTCAACGAGCCCCATGTTAAGCCTGTTATTTTTTTTACATAACCCTAAGTTTCCAAAGAGTTTTATGTTTAGCCTTAAAGTTCTCCAAGGCTCTTATTGTTTTATCGCTTAATTATGATTGTTCTAATTGAATTACTAGTATTGTGAAATTTAGAGCAGTATCAAGACAGATTAATGATTAATATTGACAGAGGAAAACCTATGTTCTTAAACGAGATAATTATATCAAACTGAAAACAGTGATGAAATGCATTTATATTCGTGTACGTAAAACTATCAATGGAGGTTAAATTTAATTCTCACGATGATTCTTCAAAGCTTCTCCATACCAAACTAATTCAGAGATGAAAGATTGGGCTCCTGAAGTCACTCGCGGCTCATTAACAGTACCATCTTCATTGATGGATCCACCTGCAGTTGGGATGGCAAACATAGTAGGAATACTACTGCAACCCAATACAGCAAGGTAAGGACGTAAAGCAACACCAGCACGAACTCCACCAAATGGCCCAACAGAGTAGCAACAAATTCCACTTGGTTTACGTTTGTATTCTGGTCCAAAGTGATCCATCAAATTGGTTAATGCTGGTGGGATAGAGTGGTTGTATTCTGCAGATACTACGACAAAAGCATCGGCTGATTTTAAATCATTACTGATGTCATGTAGTTGTGATGGAGCCTGAGATTGATCCTTGTAGTATTGAAGAGGAGTTTGGACCAATGGTAAGGAGTATTTAGGCTTCATTATTAATACAAATGGTGGTTACCTGAAGAGGGTCAATGACAATTGCTTCATGTCCAAGTCCATTAATTTCTTTGATGATCATTTTAGCGACTCTGTCATTTAAACGACCAGGACGAACGGATGAAAGAATAACAGCAATTTTGAGCATATTTTATAAACCATAATGTGATTTTAATCCGGGTTTTTATATCTTCAATTTTTCCATAAAGGAATTACTGCACTTGGTAAAAAAAACACCACATTCAATTACCTCCCTAAAAAAAGACAAAATTCGTTAGTAAAGCTAAATATCACACTTTCAAATCTGAGAATATTTCCCAATAGTGGTATATATCGAAGTATTGGTGGTTGGTTTTCTGGATTTTGTCACGAAATTTTTTTCCCTTTCGGATCACAATCTTCCCTTTAGAGTGGATTTGGGATTATTTTGGTAATAGATATTGGAGATAAAAACAGCATTCAAATACTAATGAGTCTAATCCTTAGTTCATTTTATGAGATGTACAGTATCTAATTTTTGTTAATTGATCAATGACTCTTTTGTGGTTTCATCTTGATAATCATCAAGTAAGTGGCCACAAAATACTTTCCAACGACAATGGTAACATTAGACCCAATTGGAGAAATAGTAGGTATCACGATGAGCGCAATTGGGGCTGGTTGGCTTTTAAGGGTAATTTAAGCTTGGTTTAATCAAACAGAAAAATAACATGCCTAATAATGTTTATAATTCACTATTAAAAACTCTATGCTACGTTTGGTTGGTCAATTTTGGTATAATGTTTAAATACTTATCACTTAGCAATTGTGGTTACGTTGTTCATTACCTACCTTTATCAACATAAAATTTGTGAAGTTGATACCATTGAATGTTCAAAACCTGTCCGGGTTTTGGCTGGATTTAAATCTGCTACTCTATATTTTACATTGCTCATGACATTTGTATTGTGTGTGATTCCGTGGTATTTGATACGGCAAGGTGGTTCTGTTGATGACATTCACCCAAAATCTATAGTGGTTAGTGTATCAGTATTTTCTATTCTTCCATTGGCGTCCGCTATTGATGCAATTCCGTCTGAAATGTATTACAAATAGTTACCGTAGCCTAACTATTTAGTATTACAATCATCGATGTGGTAATGATCGGCTTGTTCTTTTTTGTATTGCTACCCGGAATGATATATTGCAGTTATACAACTTGGTCGTCGTTGAGACATGATTCAAAGTCTCGCCAAGCACAACAGACCTTGGGTTCATTTCAATTCAATGAAGATAAAAAACATACAGGAAGTCAACTAATATCACAACTGTCCTTATTGCTCTCAATATCTATTACGGCAAGCATAGTTCCATTTATATTGTTCATTTTTGTGGATCTAGCTGTGGATCCGGAAGGATCTAATTGCTTGGATTCGCAATCTTGTCCACATGCCTTTAAAATAATCGCATTTTTCATCTATACAATAGTTAATGCTTATGGTGCATTCTTTTCTGTAGGAGTATACTTTCTATTCAGAAACATTGCCAAATACAACATTCGAAGAGATGCAGCAATCAGATTAAAAGAATTACAAGCGCAACAGCAAGCACCACAACAGATGGCTGCAGATTCTGGTATTGATCGGGATCAAAGTGATATATTACAACCTATGACAGCTGCTCTGTCCGTCAGCGATGATCAAATGGATTTTGCAGTAGATATGTCAATGAGTCGCGATTTTGGACAAATCAGTACAACTTCAAGATTTTAAAATTCTGTAAATAAGACATTTAGCGACACGTTTGGTCCATTTGGTCTTTGAA
>JADGIX010000274.1:0-16332 GCA_027595885.1 Globomyces sp. JEL0801
TGGCTTTGGACCATCCAGAAATTTATCTTAGTTCATTAAAAGAAGCCATCTCAAACGGGGCTACGGATTCAACCGGGAAGTGTTTCTTGAAGGACTGAAACAGAACGATTTAGTTATAACTTCGAATCAAGAAGACAAACTATCTGTGTACTCCAACAGCTTATAAGTCTTTGGCAACCTGGTTTTGTCTTTGGTAACTTGGTTTTGGAAATGATAACATCATTATTCCGCTTTATCCTTTTTGTACGTATTGCTATAAGCAATCTTATTATTCAAAATTTGAATACCTATTTTCTTCCATAGTTGGAAAATACGAGACACTTCGTCGTTCATAGTTATTAAGTGGTCTTCACTACAGAAAGGGCATAGCTTTGATTGAATTAGTCGATCAAAGCTATTTAATCTCGCTTTGTAACTCTCAATATACCACGTGTCACAAATAGCTTTGCTATCATAAACCTTACTTAATTGAAACCTCTTATATAGGGATATTTACCTACTTGGATGATTGATGATGATTACTTTGATTGGGTGTTAATTAGCAAAAGGTAACCAAGGCGATTCTCGCGTTGGAATCACCTAGGAAGGTAACCAAGGCGATTTAATTTAGCAATCAGATTTGCTTACTTGAACAAGATTCAAGAGTTGATCCTTCTATCTGGGACAATTACGCAACACTGACGAAGGTAACCAAGGCGATTCTCGCGTTGGAATCACCTAGATAAGGTAACCAAGGCGATTCTCGCGTTGGAATCACCTAGGAAGGTAACCAAGGCGATTTAATTTAGCAATCAGATTTGCTTACTTGAACAAGATTCAAGAGTTGATCCTTCTATCTGGGACAATTACGCAACACTGACGAAGGTAACCAAGGCGATTCTCGCGTTGGAATCACCTAAATGTGCTTCTAGAAATGGCCATACCGAGACAGTGAAATTTTTATTGGTAGATTCAAGAGTTGATCCTTCTGCAGAACACAATTTCGCAAGTCTTGAAGCTTCTAGAAATGGTCATACTCAGCTTGTCAAACTTTTGTTACAAGATTCAAGAGTCGATCCTTCTGCTTATAACAATTACGCAATCAGTTGGGCTTCTAGAAATGGTCATACTCAGATAGTCAAACTTTTGTTACAAGATTCAAGAGTCGATCCTTCGGCTGATAACAATTACGCAATCAGATTTGCGTCTACACATGGGCATACTCAGATAGTCGAACTTTTGTTGCAAGATTCAAGAGTTGATCCTTCTGCTGATAGCAATTACGCAATCAGTTGTGCTTCTTAAAATTGCCATACTGGAACAGTTTAACTATTGTTACAAGATTCAAGATTCGATCCTTCTTTGGGCGGCTGCTTCAAAAGTAGAGATTAAAGCAATCACTAGAGGTTAATGAATGATCCATTACAAAATAAATAGAAAAAGAATATGGACAATTACGCAACACTGACGAAGGTAACCAAGGCGATTCTCGCGTTGGAATCACCTAGATAAGGTAACCAAGGCGATTCTCGCGTTGGAATCACCTAGGAAGGTAACCAAGGCGATTTAATTTAGCAATCAGATTTGCTTACTTGAACAAGATTCAAGAGTTGATCCTTCTATCTGGGACAATTACGCAACACTGACGAAGGTAACCAAGGCGATTCTCGCGTTGGAATCACCTAGATAAGGTAACCAAGGCGATTCTCGCGTTGGAATCACCTAGGAAGGTAACCAAGGCGATTTAATTTAGCAATCAGATTTGCTTACTTGAACAAGATTCAAGAGTTGATCCTTCTATCTGAATCTGTTCGTTAACTTCGGCAACCAATTGATCAGCAGTAATCAGCACACCAATTGCTGGTTGAGCTTCCCATTTAGCAAAAGTATCTACTAATCCTCCAAAAATCAAGGAATACGCTGTATCTGATCGGTTTTATGGTTTCAGGAACATATTCCTTCGCGTCTTCGGAAGCCAATTCTTTCTTTTCGGCTGTCATTGAATTGAATGGAAATCTATGGCTTTCTTTATATGCGAAAATGAGTATGCAATCAAGTGGGCTTTTGATGAGTCAGTTAAACTTTTATTGGCAGATTCAAGAGTTGATCTTTCAGCTCGGATAGTGAATAGTAAAATGGCATAGTGAATCTCAATAAAAACGAGTTTGTATATTGTGAGTCTTTGGTATTTTTCGTTCTTTGAAAGGAAGATTAGTTAAAATCCAGTATTATTCACGAATCTTTCTCTTCATACTTGAAACTGTTTCGTTCACAGTCATCTAGTAAGTGAAAGAGCATACTTTGATCGAATTTGCTGATCTTAATTTGTCTTTGTTGCTCTCACCTCTAATTATCCTCTGTACGACGCGTCATAAATAGCTTTGCTATCATTACTGAATCTAATTGAATTCTTTCTTTGCTTTATCTTTTCCATTCTTTTACTCTTGGTTAGACCCTCTATCTCGATCCTTTACTTTCCATCTTTCTTTCAGATAGACTTTCATCCGTATCACTTCTTAAGTTGAAAAAGCAGTTAAAGAATCAGGTCTCTTGATTCTTGCTACACTTCATTGCTTGTTCGTAATTTTGAACCGTTTTATCTCACAAACCAGTAAGCCTTAATAACTCGTACACTAGTATTAGTAAGTTGTCGACTTTATCAACAGTGACTCTTGATCTTAAAACGTAATTATATCCAAAATATCGCGTGTCTGTTCCGATCGAAACATGTGTAGCAAGTATTGACACATCACCTGTTTGTAAGAAACTTTGATGTTACTTATTTTTAAATAAATCCAAATATATATTCGATCCCACTGAGTAGGTTAAGATTTAGATCGAAACGTTAGAACCGGTACTATTTTTTTTAAAAAGTATTGAAATTCTTTGACTTTCATCTGATCTCAAAGGGTTGAAAGTGTGTTGTGTTTTGACAATTAATACAACACACAGGTCAGTTCACATACATGCTTTAAATACCATTGATCAAAAGAATATTACTTCTATCAGATATTCTTTTTGAGTCAACTTATTTGGCAATAATGGTATTAGAATCTCGCAACTTTCTTGTTTTTACCAACTGACAATCCAACTTACCTTGTTACAATCGATTTCATTTGTATTCTATCAAAAGAGAGCGATTTGATTTTGAGGATCACATTGTTGTGTTTTTGGTACACCTTTTAGGTAAGTAAATTTTTGGCCAGTCACATGCTGCTTTCTAAACAAACCATTTAGTACTTCATACTTGCAATATAAAATGGTGCTGATGGTATAGATCTAGTTTATATTGGTAATGTCAACAGTGGTGAAGTCATCCATTTATAATAGTCTGTCTTGAGATGGACGTGAATTTTATCAGAAAGGACTCTGATCTAGCTTTAAACATACTTACCGCAACTATGAGTCATTTCTCAGTAAACTATTAAATTGTCTTTAAGTTGTTGTGTGTCCATGACAGACTGTTCAGACACACCATGCTTTTCAAAGCCATACCTGTATTAAATTTTATGATATAAAAGCCAAGAATAATTTACTTTTTCTATTACCGAAAAGAAAAATGAATGGTGTATTGATTGTATTAGTATCCTTGATCTCTTGTGTCTTGAGTAAATTATTCTCAGGTGCAAGAAAGGTATTCCCATTAAAAGTTGAAGATGGTGAGAAATATTGGCCTTCGATTGGAAAAGCGGAAGGTGATTTCAGTGGTTCACCTAAAGATGAATTGGATATTATGGAAAGAAAGTATATCAACTCCTCTATTTCTATTCCAGCAGATAAAGCCTTTATATTGGATTCAAAATTTCAATTCTTGTATGGAACAATTGAATTGGAAAAGGTTGATATACAAATTCAAGTGCTTGATCCAGAATATAAAAAAAAGGAATGGTACGTTCCATTGGATCAATGGGGGAATGGGTCTGTAACAGATAAGCAGATAACAGAGGCGATGGATTCTGCATTTGCATCTCGCGTTTTACTACGATCAGTGTCTGTTGGTTCTGCCAAAGCAGCAGGAACTGGTTTTGAAAGTGTTGGGCCAGTGAATGATGTTGTGTATGCACAAACTTGGAAGGGGACATTTGGTGGATTGTTTAATGGGAATGCACATCTATCATTTGATAAGTTAAACAAGCAGTCAATTTTACAGTTGTTTAATATCAGTATGGTAAAAGTGGAAGGACAAATGGTAAGGGTTGTAACAGAAAAAGCAAGACTTAATCTCGAAGTATCGTATGTAACCGGAATCTTAGGCAATGGTACGATTAGTAAAGGACCACTTGTTTTAGAAGGGTTAGAATCCAATGCAGTACCAAACAATGGAAGATTTTTGACTATTTTAGTAGTTATTTTCGGGATATTGTTAGTAGGAGGTGTTTTGATTTACTTTTATCGTCGAAAGCGCGTTTCCAAGTAGGATACCAAATAAAACCCAAGAATTTTGACCAGTTACGTGTGTTTTCAATACTAGTCTACTATACCAATGCTAATCTACTATTCTTGTATGTGAGTATCTAAAACAAATGGTTTTCACATTCCCAATCATGTGAGTATAAAAATAACTCCACCAACCCTAGAATAGAATTCTTTACCAATGTTTGCTACTACTCGAATCAACTCAATCAAAAGACATTTCACTACTAACAATCATAATATTAACCATATCACTATCATCGGTGCTGGTTTAATGGGTTCCGGTATAAGATCTTATGTTCTAATTCAATTCAGGTATCGTTCAAGTAGCTGCTCAATCGTATATCCTTTGATGGTTAATTTAATCTTATAGTGGTTATAAAGTCACAATGTGTGATACTTCAGATGCTGCTATTTCGAATGGTAAAAATATTATCACAAAGTCCTTGGCTAGAGTCGCAAAAAAGAAATATCCTGATGACCCTGAAGGTAATTCTATGAATATTCCTTTACAATTTTAGGTATCATTGTCATTTTTCTCTAAACTGGCAGGTATTACCATCACCTTACTGATCTTAAAGGTGCCAATTCTTTTATTCAATCTGTATTCAAAAACATTGAAACTTCTACTGATCCAAATAATGCTGTCAAAAAAACTGACCTGGTTATCGAAGGTATTGATAATTAATTAACAATAGGTATGAACTTTGCTTTTATTTACCACTAGGTATAAAATAAATGAAATTGACAATATTCAGCTATTGTTGAGAACTTGGCTGTTAAACAAAAGTTATTCAAATCGTTAGATGCAAATGCTCCAAAACATACAATCTTTTGTTCAAACACATCAAGTTTACCAATCGGTGATATTGCTGTTTCTACCAATCGTCGTTCACAATTTGCAGGATTACATTTCTTCAATCCTGTTCCACAAATGAAATTGGTTGAAATTGTAAACACCTCTGAAACCACTAACGAAGTTTTGTACGTATTCATTTTCTAATTCTCCTAGTACCGCTTTGGAAACTTTCACCAAAAACATTAAAAAAGTCCCTGTCAAATGCAAAGACACTCCTGGATTTATCGTCAACCGTCTCTTGGTTCCATATATTGGAGAAGCTATCCGTCTCGTTGAACGTGGGGATGCGTCCAAGGAAGATGTGGACATTGCTATGAAACTTGGAGCTGGTTACCCAATGGGACCTTTTGAATTGGCTGATTATGTTGGGTTGGATACCATGAAATTCATCAATGATGGTTGGTACACTAGCGGTAAAGGCTTAAAGGGTGATCCTATCTGTGCTCCTTCTCCTTCCGTTAATGAATTAGTTGCCGAAGGGAAATTGGGTCGCAAATCAGGTGAAGGGTTTTATAATTACAAGAAATA
Source organism: Globomyces sp. JEL0801 (assembly GCA_027595885.1). Lineage (NCBI taxonomy): Eukaryota > Fungi > Chytridiomycota > Chytridiomycetes > Rhizophydiales > Globomycetaceae > Globomyces > Globomyces sp. JEL0801. The sequence continues at coordinate 5,780 of JADGIX010000274.1, forward strand.
AATCCATTCTCCTTATTATTCCAGATCTTTTTAAATGTGCATTATGGTAGTGAAAAAACTCTATATGATTTTATTATAATTATCTTGTAGTGGAATTATTTAAAGTTGAAGATTCAAAATCAACCTTGCTCTTCAACACTTCATCTTCTTGACCATCAAAAGTAAAGTCCCATTTAACAACCACATCCCCACTATCGCCCGTGTTACCATTATGAGGACGAGCAGGGACTGCATTTGGATCCTGCAAACTACCCACCAGTAACCATGTATATTTTTGCCCAGACACTGTACTATACACGTACACAATCGCGAGCGCATGAATATACCCTCGCATTGGTGTCAACAAACTTCTTGAAAAGAAAATCAACAATTCAATTGGAGAAGCATTTATACAACCTCTTAATACTTCATATTCGGAAACACCATTAAAATATTGAGTCATGACATATTTTGCAATCCAAGGTGTCCAATCCAAAACGGTAGCAATACTATAAATCATCACCAATTTCTTCATCACCCCCAAAGCAGTTTTCTTTTCACGATCTTCCGTATCAATATCATCCACCTTTTCATTTTTCTTGATTGCAATAAAAATAATCAAATAACAGATCAAATTGATTGTCATACATGTTATGACTGTACCTACTACTTGACGAAATACCATCACACAATAGATAGTATCGCAAGTTCTAAAAATGATGTTAATTAGATGAAGTTTACTTTGGTAATTGAGGTCGATTGTATTTGAAAAAGATCTTTTCTTTAAAGATGATGGACCAAGGTAAAAAGTAAGTGAATGTAGGTAAAATCAATATGAATGCAATAACCCAATATTTGTATTTCTGTAACCATCGAATTGAACCATTGAATTTTATAATATTGAGGGTATTGAATACAATTGGTAACGTCAATAGACAAGACGTTAAGGCCATATAATCGAATATGACATTGATATAAACATCCCATTGATTTAAATTATTCACAAATTGTTCCAATGACAATAAGCAATAGTAAACTAGTAAATTAATCAAATCAATGAAATTACTTGCTGAACCAAGATCTGTCATGGCAATCACAAACATAAACAAACCCGGTAAATTGTTCAAGATACGGCCTCGATAATATTCATACATAACCCATATGGATCCAAACATTCCAATATAACTACATAAATGCATCAGTCCATAACTGAAATGGAATAATGATGGAAATGGTACCCATACATAAGATACTCCACAATCTTTCATTTTTTTGTATTTGAATTACAATTTATTGGTTGACTTTATGCTCAGTACCCGAATATGGGTTTGGTTCCCGAACTTGATTTTGATTTTTCCTTTCATTGTGAACAGGGTACTTGACATCAGAATCAAAATCCCTTTACCGTGTTTTCCATTCACAAGCAAATCCATTCAACTCTTTGCTATTGATTTGGATTGATATCTGTCATCTCTCATTTTAAATTTGAATTTTTTTTGATTTCGTACGAATTGAAAGATGGTGGCACAAACCCATGTCTGGGTACTGCTAAATAGGTCCTGACAGAATCAAATTAAATCTATGGTACCTGTCATACTATCTATTTCATTCCATTCCCTAATCTTCATATATATCCTGTTGTGTTTCATCCAATGATAAAGTCATTTATTTATACAACACACAACATGATTTTTAATAGTTGTTATAATGAGTGATTCAATTGAAACGTATTCCTAATGGGTATAGTTCCCCTCAATATTTTTTAATATCGTGCCTGGCTGTTTCATTTTGTACTTGGTACGATGGCTATAGACTTATGTGGACTATCATTGTCACAGTAATGACAAATAAGATTTTTTCAACAAGATATCAATTATCGCTAATACTATTTAGATTTGCGTACTAGGTCGAAATTGTATTTCAATTACTTTCCATGGAATCAAAAGCAAGCAAGATTGGTGTCACCAAAAAAGTCAACTAAAAAATTGTAAAGAACAGAAATGATTGGATCAATGATATATATTTAAAAAAGGAAGGCGACAAGGGCGAAAAGGCCATAGGAAACCATTACTTGTTGACCATCTACTGCAGCATTTGGAGTTGAAGTTGCAGAACCAGTTGAAGCAGTTGCAGACACAGTAGTGAGTTGAACAGTTTTAGAGACAGTTGTTACTGGATTCGTTACAGTTGGTGGTTGGACAGTGATAGTAATCCCATTAGTTGGATTCACAGATGGTTTAATAGTTGGTAGAGTGATTTGAGAAACAGACAAGGAAGGTAATGGTATAAAGGTTATCAAGTCTGGATTCATTCCCGGAGGAATTCCACCTGGTTCTTGACCCTTTGCCGAAACTGACAATGCTACACATAGAATTGCATAAATAGAATTCATTTTTAGGAATTATTTTCCAACTTGTCTTTATAAATCCATTGCTTGGTGTAACCATGCTGTCTGTTTCGAATTCACCCTGGGACTCTTTGAATTTCAGAATCGCTTGGTAAGATATATTGGATTTGGAATTAGTTCCTTTTGTCTTTCATAAAGGAAAAACCAAGAAAATCATAAACGCGATGGTCTGTGATTGAAAGTCCTTTTGATGGTTCAGGAGTGAATGGAAAAATATCAAATGTTACTGAAAGGATCAAATAAGTGATGTATGCATTCCGTAACAATTAAAGCTTTTGATTCAGAGGTTAATCTTGAATAAATCATAGTCATAATGGAATTGTCAAAGTGTACCTAGGTGGGGGGAATATCAGGAATCTTTAAAGTTGGCTGTAACGAATATCTGTAGAATCTACTGATAATCAATCTACTGAAGATTGTAATTCAGCATCTAAAAGCGATTGCAAGATGAATGGGTTGGTTAAAATACTCAATTAGTGTGATTTCATACAGCAATTGTTATTTAATATGAAATAGAATTGAGTTGTTTGAGCAATGGTAATCATTAAGCAAGATCAAGTCCTTTAAGTATTGTTGGTTCTTGAAGGGAGAACTAGAGCCATTTCAAGTTCGATTTAACTTAAACTGACAAGAGTACTTGACTGTAGTTATCCATTAGTAGTAGTGACTACAATTAATGGATAAAAGAGTTTGACTACTTCAGAATCCATTAACCAACCAACGCACAATGTTAGCAACACTGGACAAACAACAATCATACTACCTACAGTTACTACCAACAACTACTATCGACTCTTTATCTTTGAAAAGGCAACGTTACCAGCCTGTGATTGAGTGCGTCTGCAAACTCCGAAAAAGGCACTGCCGTCAGAGACTCAAAGACTCAAGCCTACATTTCATTTCTTACCCATGAGTTATCAACCTCAATTTAACTCAAATACTATTGGAACTAGGTATGGATTCTTAATCTAATTCTTAGGTATTTTACTGCTTTATGGTCTAATATATTTTAGGTACTAATATTCTATCTCATCAAAAGGTCTCGTTTAACGAGAAAACAAACCCAAAAGGTCGGAAAGCAGGGTAACTTTGTCTTGCATATTCCTGTCGCTGCTCAAGTGCTCGAAGGCTGTAAATACAAAGATGGCCATGAATTCACTCAAATCACTTACACTGCTGTCACTCAGGAACCTAGACCTCCTGGTAATTGATTTTCTTTCTAAGTATTTCTTAGAAGGTGCTTCCGAACATGACTACCCTCATGAAACTGATACGTTCAAGAATAAATATCAACTTCGACAAAAAGCAATGGGTCGGGAGATTAAAGTCGCATTAGTGATGACTATGTATAACGAAGATGATCAACTGTTTCTGAAATCAATGCGTTCTGCTCAGATTAATATTGATTACCTATGGTATTGGATTTCTACTTATTGTCTAGTTCGCGACAATGTCCATTTAGTTGGGGTCCTGATGGTTGGAAAAACTTTTTGGTCGTCATTGTATCTGATGGTCGTCAAAAAATCAATCCAAGAGTATTGACTGTCTTGGAAGTTATGGGATTGTATGTTGATAAAGTACACAAGACAAATATCGATAGTGTACCAGTTGAAGCTCATTTTTATGAATTCACTACCCAAGTGTCTGTGCATAAATCTCAATTGGAACGAAGAGCTGTACCTACTCAATGTGTTTTTGTATTGAAAGAGAAAAATGCCAAAAAGGTATCTCTATTTGACTCATTCTAGATTAATTCTCATAAATGGTTCTTTAATGCTGTTTGTGGTTCGGTTAACCCTGAAGTCTGTATGCTTTTGGATGTCGGTACAAAACCATCCGATACTTCACTCTTCCACCTCTATCGTGCTTTCGAACGTGACCAAAAAGTTGGAGGTGCTTGTGGTGAAATCAAGGCTGAATTAGGATTTGGTTGGAAAAATTTACTCAACCCAATTGTAGCTGCTCAAAACTTTGAAGTATTTTTTTTTTGTATTAACAAACTAGTATAAAATGAGTAACATTTTGGATAAACCTTTGGAATCTGTGTTTGGTTATATTTCTGTTTTGCCTGGTGCTTTCTCTGCATATCGTTATCGTGCCCTTCTTGGACGTCCGTTGGAACAATATTTTGCAGGTGAAAACCCATTGGCCGATATCTTTACATCCAATTTGTATTTGGCAGAAGATCGTATTTTATGTTTTGAATTGGTGACCAAAAAGGATGAAGCCTATGTGCTGAAATATGTCAAAACTGCTAATGCTGAAACTGATGTCCCTGATACTTTGGATGAATTGGTTTCTCAACGTCGTCGTTGGTTGAACGGATCTTTCTTTTGTTCCGTTCATGCTCTCATGCATTTCACACAAATCTATAGAAGTCCGCATTCATTTTATCAAAAAGTGTTATTCACGATTGAATTTTTTTACAATGCCATCAATTTAGTATTCACTTGGTTCGGTGTTGCCAACTTCTACTTGTCCTTTTATGTATATTAAAACTCTACTAACAACTAGTTTCTTTTCGATGTACGTAAATCCCGGTCAGATGATGAATTTATTGCCGATGACAAAAACGATCCTTTTGCCCCATTTGGTGATCAAGTTTTCGAAACTTTGAACTATATTTACATGTTTTTACTCTTTTCCATGTTTGTGACAGCTTTGGGTAACAGACCTCGCGGAACTCGATGGTTATATAAATCAATGTCGGTTTTCTTTGCTACCATTATGGCTTTGATGTTGTTTATGGGTGGATGGTCAATTCGTCAATCTATTGTCAAATATTATTCAGATAAAGGAAATCAACAGAATTTTATTGATTATGTACGAAAAAATCCTATTTTCAGGGATGTTGCTATTTCAGTGTTTTCCACCTATGGTCTCTACTTGGCTGCTTCTGTTATGCATCTTGATCCTTGGCATATATTTACCAGTCAAATCCAATATCTGTTCCTCCTTCCTACTTATCTAAACGTATTTATGATCTATTCGTTCTGTAATCTTCATGATGTAAGAAACAATTATATTTATCCTAGGTGACTTGGGGAACCAAGGGAGCAACAAAGGAAGAACCAGTGGCAGCTGTGAAGAAGACAGTACAAGCTGATGGTACAGCTGTCTTTGAGTATATCTCTGTGGATGAAAGTGATATCAATGACCATTGGGTTGAAACCAAGCAACGTATGGATCAAGAATATTCCAATCCACCACAATCTAGTGGTAAACGTTCTGATTCCGACAAACGAGAAGATGCAACCAAAACTTTCCGTACCAAGATTGTACTATTTTGGATTTTTTGTAATGTGGGATTAATTGCAATTTTCACAAATGGATACACTCTTAGTATCCTCTTCCCTAACCATGCTGGAGAAGCTAATCCATATTTGACATTCTTGTTCTGGTCAGTGGCTGGACTCAGTTTTGTACGATTCTTGGGTAGTTGTGTGTACATGGTTGGATGGTGGAGTGAAAAAATGGTGGATGCTGGTAAATCAACGATGCAATCTAAAGTTTAATCACTTGATTTATTTTGTTAGTTGTTCCTTGATTTTTATAAATAAATTGAGATTGAATTTTCTTTCTTTTTTCCTTTTTTTTTTGTTTTTGATTGACACTGGATTTGGGTGAATGGTTCGATTGTAATGTTTTTTCTCAACACTTGAAAGCAGTTGAAAAAATACAAAACAATCCAAGCATTCGCCATGTTGATCCTTATTGTAACCTTGGATATTTCACTTGTTTGAATCAGTATCTTGAATATTAAATACAACCTTCAAACAAAAACAAAAACATCTCTGATCAAAAAATAGACACTGCGATAGATCAATTCTAGTATTAACGAGTCAAGATGATTGGGTGATATATAATCACTGACTATTTACAACTTCTCATCCATCTTTAAACTCACAACTAATGAGTTTTTGAGTTGAAATTTCCAAAAACTCATGAGTAACTCACAAACTTTACACTCCAAAGGTGCATTTGCGTTTGGAACAGATTTAGGAGTGCCAAGCAATGTAAGTTGAAAGACTTTGGTAAATCTTACAATTGAATTTCTCAGTTCATGAGATATATATATAGCCCAGCCGTAGTATAAATCACAGAATCTGAATCTGATGTTTGACTATTTGAAAAATAAAGAGTTGTTTTTACTTCATATTGAAAAATCCAATATCATGCTACATACAATAGAGATCTACATAAATACAATCTACCAACAAAAATAACTCGCTAGCTGTGTAGGTTTGAAGTAACGAATCGACCACTTCGCCTGGGATTTTTCAATGTGCTTCGCCGATCACTTTCAGTTTTGTTTAAAAAACTTGTAGTTTACAATCATCATATTGAAATGAATTATCAAAGACTAAATCCTCGTCAAGTAGAAGAAGGTTCATCATACATACCCATTGACCCATCATTACAAAAGTATCATTAAATGATTGAATTGATTTCATTTTTAAATAGAACAATACGAAGAAAGAAGACTGTTAATGCACGTCAAGGTCGATTTACATTACATGTTCCAGTAGCTCATCAAGTATTGGAAGGATGTCCATATAGAAACGAGGATGAATTTACTCATTTAACTTATACTGCAGTTACTGAAGAACAACGACCACCAGGTAATCTAATTATTTTTTATCTATTGATTAAAGATGGAGCAAATGAACATGATTATCCACATGAAGCCGATACTTTCAAGTTCAAGTATCAGTTACGACAACGTGCTCTATCAAGACAAATCAAAGTTGCATTAGTCATGACGATGTACAATGAAGATGATATTTTATTTCTGAAATCTATGCGATCCGTTCAAATCAATATTGAATATTTATGGTGAGTTTATCAAAATCTAACAACCCAGTTCAAAACATTGTCCATTTAGTTGGGGTCAAGAAGGTTGGAAAAACTTTTTGGTGGTTATAGTATCGGATGGACGACAGAAAATCAATCCTCGAGTGTTGACGGTTTTAAATGTTATGGGTATCTATCAAGATAACCTTCATCGAACTCAAATCGATCAAGTACCTGTAGCAGCTCATTTTTATGAATTCACCACTCAAATATCCATTCGAAATGCCAAGATTGAAGTTCGAAAAGTTCCTACTCAAGTTGTTTTTATTCTTAAAGAAAAGAATGCAAAGAAGGTATAGATAAATTATTTGATTGTGTAGATTAACTCTCATAAATGGTTTTTTAATGCTGTTTGTGATTCTGTAATTCCTGAGGTTACCATGTTGTTGGATGTGGGAACGAAACCATCTGATAAATCCTTGTATCATCTTTATCGAGCGTTTCAACGTAACCCAATGGTAGGCGGTGCTTGTGGAGAAATCAAAGCAGAGTTAGGCTTTGGTTGGAAAAATCTTTGGAATCCAATGGTTGCTGGGCAAAACTTTGAAGTAATCTATCCATTTTAATGATTTAGTATAAAATGAGTAATATCCTGGATAAGCCGTTAGAGTCTATTTGCGGGTATATTTCTGTTTTACCTGGTGCTTTTTCTGCATATCGTTATGTTGCATTACAAGGCAGACCATTAGAACAATATTTCGCAGGTGAAAACCCATTGGCTGACATCTTTACATCCAATTTGTATTTGGCAGAAGATCGTATTTTATGTTTTGAACTGGTGACAAAGAGGAATGAGGCATATATTCTTAAGTATGTGAAATCTGCCAATGCTGAAACGGATGTTCCTGATACTTTGGATGAGCTGGTTTCTCAACGTCGTCGTTGGTTGAATGGATCTTTCTTTTGTTCCGTTCATGCTCTCATGCATTTCACTCAAATCTATAGGAGTCCTCATAGTTTCATTCAAAAGGTTATCTTTACATTTGAATTTCTGTACAATGCTATCAATTTAGTATTCACTTGGTTCGGTGTTGCCAATTTCTACCTGTCTTTTTATGTATCCCAATTGGTTTTCTAATATTACTAGTTTTTGTTTAATGTCCGAAAAAATTTGTCACTTGAAGAGTTTACCAGTAAAGATCAATTAGACCCTTTTGCACCATATGGTGATCAAGTGTTTTCTGTTTTGGATAATCTTTACAAATTTCTATTATTCACAATGTTTATCACTGCATTGGGAAATCGCCCAAGAGGAACCCGTTGGCTCTACAAAACTATGTGTGTCTTTTTTGCCCTGATTATGTCTTTGATGCTGTTTATGAGTGGTTATACCATCTATACTCTTGTTCAGCTATTTTTGGTGGATAGGCGAAACTGGTTGGCCATATTTTTAGAGAAGCAAGTTTATAGGGATATGGTTTTATCGGTTGTCTCAACTTATTTGATCTACCTCTTGGCATCTATCATTCATCTAGACCCCTGGCACATATTTACCTGTTTGATCCAATACTTGCTGCTTATACCTACATATCTGAATGTGTTCATGATTTATTCATTTTCCAATTTACACGATGTTACATGGGGAACGAAGGGAGCTACTACCGCAGAACCAATTGCGGCGGTCAAGAAAACAGTTGGAAGTGATGGGGAGGTCATGTATGAATTTGAAGCAGTTGAGCCAGAGAACTTGGATAATGTGTGGTTAGCGAAAAAGCAACAGATGCTTAATGAATACCATAATCCACCAAAAAGTGACAATAAGAGAAGTGCTTCTGATAAGCGGACAGATGCTACCAAAACGTTCCGAACCAAGATTGTGTTATTTTGGATTATTTGTAATACCCTGTTGATCCTGATTTTTACGAATGAATACGTTCTGGGTCTAATAACTGCACCACCAAAGAGTGAAAAAGATATCGCAATCAATCCGTACTTGGCTTTCCTTCTATGGTCAGTAGCTGCTTTGGGAGCCGTTCGATTTGTGGGAAGTTGTATCTTTATGGTTCAATGGTCTCTGGAAAGAATGCGAGACAGGGCAGAATCATTAATGTTAAAATTGAAGTAATAAATCATTGCTGTTTAATTATTTTCTTTCTTGTAAATCTATTCGAATGTAGTAAATTATACGATACTATATTAAAATTGTTATGATATTAACTACATAATCAAACATCCTTTCTTCACTTTTGTGGTTCGTTTGTAAGCTTCCAAAAATTTCAATTGTTTAGCATTAATTGCACCACGTCGCCTTTCCCGTACGTATATCACAGAATCCAACGGTGCCATCCCAGATTCAATCAACGCCAAAGCTACTAATGCTGGTGCTCTAATGGTCAATCATTTGATCACGTCAAACCTTCCCAGCCCAGCCACACAATGAATTCCTATACATCCATGAGATTTGCCATCCTCTATACATGATTAGTAAACATCATTGGATATATGAAAGTGATTATCAGTAAGTGTAACATTCCTATTCGTAAAATCCATCATATTGAAAAAAAATTCCAGATGAAATTGAAAGTAAGAAGATACCTTTTGGAACTTTGAATCGTTTTTCAATCAAATCTAGCCAATTGGCACATATATTTGCTGGGGGAGCATCACCATCAGGGTATGCCCAATCCTACAAGAATGAGAAACCAAACCAAAATAAAACATACATGGACATTAATACCAGCAGATTCCAATATATTTCGATCATACGTAGGTTCACAAACTCGAACCACATCCGTTACATTGTAAGATTTAAACTGAGATATATAAGTATCAATATTATTTGGAGAAGGAGCATCAAAAATCAAAAATTTTAAATCGTTGTATTCTACTAGTGAGAGTTGATTTGGTAATTTAGAATGTGAATTTGATTTTTTCATTGTTGACAAATTCTATTCTGATCATAAATTAGTAAAGAAAAATCCACGATAAATTTATACTCAGCCGCGATCGTGTCTGACGTTTCCTTGGTTTTCCTTCATTGGATCTATGATCAGGGATAAAGATTCAATATCAATTTCATGAATTGGTTGCTCTATTCTAGTTTACTGACAGCTACAATTTCATATGGCTATGACTGGTATGACAGGCGTCGCAGTCGTGCTGTGCTGTATTTCCGTTTTCAAAATAATTAAAAAATTGAAATGAGTTTGATACAATATTGTATTATACATACTAATATTTGGTTGTAATTGCCTTGATGGCATGTATAGTGTCGAATCTTAAAAGACTTGGAAGGAAACACGACTTAGTAAAAGATTTCCTCTTTTATTCTTATGATTGATAATCAACAATGAATACCATTCGTTATCTAATG
>JADGIX010000275.1:0-16314 GCA_027595885.1 Globomyces sp. JEL0801
TTCAATTATACTGGAGTTATGTCAGAAGCTATTAATATCTTTACAAAAGAAGAAATGTTTGTAAAACCATTATTATCTGAATGGAATTTAGAAGATAATGTTCAAACTTTTATTGAAGTTTAATATCCAATAGTGGAATACGATAAATACTCTGCCAGTTTTGGCCTACGTTATGTAATTTTTAAAAAGAAATACTAATTTGTGCTTGTTTACATATAACTACACCAATTGCAATATCATCAGTTGCTTCTTTGACAATAACACCTGCATCATTGTCGTCATAAGAAGCAGCAATAGCAACAGAGGATAGAACAAAACGGACAGTAGCATGCATGATCATATTTATAAAAAAAAGTTCAGTTTTGATACAAAATGAACAAACCAAGGAAATTTATTGTAAGTGCTAGGAATGAATCGGATATAGAAGATATAGGAATATTGGAAATAATACTTATACAATCTACAAACTGTTTAAGTTCGTCTGATGGTAACCCAATAAATGTTTGGAAACGCAAGAAAGCAACCCAATTCATCAAGAATTATAGTCAATGTATCAAAATCTTAATTTAATGACAATCAACAATGATTATTAGGTCATTATTATGGCAAAAACTAAGTTCAAGATTATTCTAAAAATACAGCACGCGAATAGTGTATTAGCTAGTGATGGTATATATAAATCAATTCTTAATGTTAGTAATCATATTTTTAAGGGAGCCGGAAACCATGTTTGTCAACAGCAAAGAGAAAGATGAATACCCTTATGAACCAAATCAACCTAAAACAACCAGTAATTACTCACTATCCATTGGAGTTCCGGATTCTCAAGTTTGTATGGACATCATGCGCTCACTCATATCTTACTTTACTGAGATGTAACATTTTCAGATGCCAGAATCCTACACTTATGTAAACTTAATCAATGTCATTTTATTGGCTTTTAAGGATTTCGGTAAACGTGTGGAAATACGATTTACTGATCCATTTCGTCAAACGTCAATGAAAAAGATGCCAGGGAATTGGGAACCACCTGAATTGGGTCCTGGTTGTCCGCAGGTTTTAAAATGTTATAATATTGATAAAGAGTCATGTAACATGGACTGTAGAAAGCAAACAGATTCAGAAATAAGTTGGAGATGGATGAAAAACTAATATTATTGATTTAGTATTGAATTTACTGACTTATTTGAAGAATCGAATACTTTTGCAACCAGTTATTGAAAAACAATTTGATGAATTCGAAGACTTAAAGAACAAAAAAGATTACAATTGATAATTATATACTGGGTTTCATTCAACTGTATAATGATCGATCTTAGTGTCGTTCTAAATTGGAACTAAAGAATTTAACTCTAGCAAAACACGTGGAAAAAAATTGAAACTATTCATACAATATACAATTTATCAATTTATAATTGTGGAAGAACATGAAGTTTATGTATCGATTTATTCACCTGATGAAGAACTTGGTCTAACCCACATTTAATTCCGTAAGTAAACTAATACATATTTTAGCTAAACCAATTCAATTATGTAGGTAATTTAACAGTACTATTATATATGAAGGGTTTCAAGCGCACAAAACTGGTACCACATCACCATAACAAAACTATGAGCATATTACCAATCCTGGTCCTATTCTATATAAAGAGAGATTAGATAAGAAAGAAGCGCAATTAATACAAGAAATGACAAGAACGAAATTGATTGAATCATTTAACCTTGATAATATTCCACAGAGGTAATTTTTAATGAGTTATTTAATGACTAGTTGGCTTGTTATATGAAGAAATCGAAAAGATTCATTGCTTATTTGAGAAGTTTGTTACTTATTGGCTGATTTTAAAACTTCCCAGTTTTAGTTAAAGCTGGGTTTACTTTCAAAGTTACTGAGGAAGTTGATGATTTCAATTGCTTGCATCGGGTGTAATAAATGGATTTTACGTTTATAACTTTTATTAAAAAATAAAACCCTACATATAACTATAAAACCCTACATATAACTAGTACAGTAACTAGCAATTATTTATATATTGTTGCACACAACTGTTGCTAGAATCTTAGGGTTTCAAAATTTTTAAAATTTCACTCAAATACGCGATACGTTTGCATAATACCAATCAAATAAACGTAAGGTGATGATAGACAAGCAATAGCACTGACAATAAAGGTTAGGATAATGAGAGTGTTTTTGACTGTGCACCCGGTGCGTTTATGATTTTGAATAGACATTAGTTCATTTTCAGATTATTAACAATCTACTTCATTTTAACCTTTATGTGACTTGATTTATAAAAAAGTTAAATTATGGTCATCAACGGTTATAAAGAAAAGCACGAAAACCTACAAAATCAGCTATCTTAGTTCAACCATATAACGCAAGTCTCCTTAAGTATTTTGATTTTCAGTTCAAAAAGCAAAAGCAAAAAAAATAGTCAATCATTAAATTGAGGTACATCTACTCCATTTCAACAAATAAGCATAATATTTTCAATAGGATGCTTTTCATTTGTAACTAACTCTTTACTTTTGGAGTTGATCTACTCACTTACTTTATCAAACTGACTTTATATCATCGTTTATTAGGGTTAGTCATACGGCAATCATAACACTAATAAACCCTGGTATAGAATCAATTTTTTTGTCGGTGTTGCCATGGAAGGACACACACCAGTTAATTATTTATGCTCTGTAGCGTAAATACTTAAAAACCAAAACAAAAATGTATTATATATTTTATAATAGAATCAGAAGCACAAGAAATCATCAAGAGACGAAAGAAAATACATAAGAAATTTAGAAAATACATATTCCCAAAATTCATGATGGAGTATCCTTTTGGCCAGAAAATTTAGTCTCTATTGATCCAATCAAGAAAGAGGTAGTGGGAATCAAATGGCTTAATCGTTCGGATAAACAACGGACAGGAATGGCAGAGCACGTAAAACCAACCTTATGTGCAAGTTATTCCTTTAAAAGTACAAGTCGAATACTTGTGTTTTAGGCACATGTGAATCTGAGGAAGAACATTGTGCCGACATAATCTAAATAGTCAAAATAAACATAGTTTGTTGCTCTTTATTTAAATTTTCTATAATATTAAAATAAACATTTTCTGTTGCTCTTTATTCTATCATTTGCTTTAACCTATTAGTTTTGATTGTACTTACCTATTTGGTTGTTCAACATGAGCAGCCCAATCATCAGTTGAAGTTTCAGCAACTTCATTGTCGAACAGGGAATTACCCTCATCCAACAGTTCTTGGAATAATTTTCTTGGGTGACCTTTTAGTTTAGTAGCGCGTTCTATCATATCGTATGTTGAGTTCCATCAAACCGACATATCGAGTTTCTCTTTAATGGTTTGATTGGAGGAATTTCCGTTAGACAAAGTTGAGCTGACCGCTCAGATCGTAAATTAGAAATACGAATCTGTAAATATATAGAGTATATATGAATAAAATTTATGTGTGTAAGTGACCGGTGACACGCCACAATGAGTTACCCATGCCATTATCTGATTCAGCTTATGATTTATCGCAATCACAGCAAAATGGAATTAATTATATATTACAGAATCAAAATGTGTTTATTACAGGAGATGCAGGTTCACCTTTTCTCATTCATAGGTAGGAGCAGGGAAATCGTTTTTAATCAAGTTGATTCAAATATTATTGGAAGAGTTAAACGAGACTAAGGTTGCAATAACTAGTAATTATATTCATTAAAGATTAGGTACAACTGGCATTGCCTCGTTATTAATAGAAGGCCAAACCATTCACTCATGGGCTGGACTGGGTGTTACTTCTGGTATTGGATATAGTTTAACGTTTAGGAACAATAGAAGATATTTGGAATAAATGGGGAAAGAATAAAAGAGTAATTAAAACATTTAAAGAAACCAATGTTCTCGTTATTGATGAAAGTAAAACTTATTTCTCATTTGTTATAGTTTCGATGCTAAACGCTGATTATTTCGAAATGCTTGATTATTTTGCAAGACAAATACGAAGTTCAACTGTTGCGTTTGGTGGAATTGAACTGATAGTGGCAGGGGATTTTTTTCAACTACCACCAGTAAATGGATCTAAATATGTATTTGAAACAAAAGCATGGAAAGATGCAGACTTCAAAGTTGTAAACTTGAAGAAAATTTATCGCCAACAAGATATATTGGGGAAAATATTGTCAAAAATGAGATATGGAATGGTAGATGATGGTGACAATGAAATATTGAGTTCATTAGACCGCCCTATCGTTGGAGTGGATGTCCATGAGGCTACTAAACTGTTTGCATTAACTTCACAAGTTCATTCATTCAATACGCGAATGATTGAATCATTAAATGGTGATTGTTTCCATTTTGAGTCGGAGGTATTGTGCTTAACTTAATATTAGGATACAGGTGATTCAACATTACTCGATAAAGGAACTATGGCGATGAAGATATTAAAACTAAAAATTAATGCGCAAGTTATGTCTATTAAGAACCATAACAATGTTTTAGTTAATGGTTCCACTGGATTTGTTGTCTCAATATCAGAATCCGCAATCGTTGTGAAGTTTAAGGATATTGGAACTTTTACACTATATCGTGAAGCATTTACCATCAAGGACAATACAAAATACTTGAAAAGAGTTCAGTTCCCTCTTATTTTGTCGTATGCAATGACAATACATAAGGCTCAAGGATCTCAAATACAGTTGCTCGATATTAATCTTTCAGACACATTTGCTCCAGGACAAGTATATGTTGCTCTTAGTAGAGCTGTCTCTATTGATTGTTTAAGAATTCGACACTTTGACCGAACTAAGGTAATGGCTAACGGGAAGGTTAAGATATTTTATCGCTCAATAGAATAGAATAAAATTAGTTTAAAATTTGAATATTTTTATTACGAGGCCCAGTTCAGTGGTTGTAGCTTTAATCTTTTGCACAATGCATTGATAGATTGAGAGGATGTTGCATTTAATTCAGCTTCTAAACGATTTATAATTGCATCCTTTTGATTTACATTCTCCCCATAGTGCTGAAGCCCCTTTTCAAACTCTTCATACAAACTTTTGTGTCGATGAAACCACTCTTTATCGTTTGATCTGTATTTGCCTTTGAACAATTCCTCCATTTTTCGTATTGACTTATAGCCAGATATCCCAACATACCATTCTTGCCAACATTCTCGCACAGTATTGCAATCTCTTGAAAACTTGTAAGATGGAATTGCTGGTATAATATGAGTGTTGATTAAGGGAAGTTCTCTTTGGATTGGTAAGTTAACCGAATCTAATATAACATTAGTGCTAGCAGAAGCTGTGCAGTTCGACAAAGATATGATTTGATTTGATGTTTCTTGAGAAACTTTGGAGTGAGACTCTTGATCATCTTCATTGGTTGTATCAACAAAACTGTAAGAGGTTGTTGTTGTTGTCGTTGTTACTGGCAACCTTTTAAAGGTATCCTTTAACTCCAATATTTGTTTTTGTTGTTCTTTTAATTTATCAATAATTTTATCATGTGAATGTTGAAACATGAATCTAACATCCTTTTGTTCTTGAGTAGACTTTTTATTGTTAATGCTAACTACATCAAAGAGTTTTTGAAATGCATCCAATACTCCCGGTAAGGCTCTATCAATTTGAATATCTGCTGGGTCCTGTGTCCCTCCAATAGTAATCAAAAGGTCTTCTTTGAATGTCTAATGGATTAGTTAGCGTGTTTATGGAAGTTTGATTACCTTAAATAAATTTGATTTGAATACTTTGTTTTGATGTATTGAATGTCCACTGTCCAATACGCAAGCATCCTGGAGAAGAATAATTCGAAACCATTGGAGCATCTTAACATACCCCTTCCCGGATATATGTCGTTCTTCTGGTCTAAGCTCATTAAATCTACACTCCAATCCTTCAAGCTCCGGAAAGATCATTTTTTGTAAGTCCATACAAGGAATGACCGTATTTCGATGAAGAAAGTACTCAGCTCGTGTCCTAAACCCCGAGTATCTAATAATTCCATCAATAGGTAGTATATCGCCATAAGAACCACCCATTGAATCGTTGACCCATCTTCCCATGGCACGTTTCTGATCCTCACTGATATCTACCATTTTGATAGCCTTCCGTCCAACATGTGTTGTTTTCGACGACTGAATCCCATTTGCCAGTAAAGCCTAGTATTTGATGAAAAAAAATATACCTTCTTAACAGCTTTTGAATGTGTACTATAGTCTAATTCTTCTTCAGCACCACCCTTACCCGGGAACACTTTTAAAAAGTACCAGTCAATAGGAACGGTTATGTTCGCCAATGTATCACCACGCTGATGAACTCTATCAAACAGGTGAAGTGCCAGTCCACCAATAGGGCAAATAGAAACAATTTTTGCACGCACCATTCCTGCATACTGCAATTTTCCGAATTGGTTAGTTTTGCCTTGTCTCATAGATAAAACTAAACAGTTGATGGGATCTCGTTTCGATAAATCTATATTGGGAAGTTCATAAATAAAGCAGTCAGCCCACTCTGCAAATCGGACATCTTGGCCTCTTTGAACCAAATAGTGGGCCAATAAAAACATGGATCTATCTCGTATTGCACATTTATCATTTATTGAAAAATAATATTCGGCAATCTACCATTAAACAATCTGTACTTACTCTTTGGAACTCTCTTGTATTCGCGTACCCATCTACAAGTGTCCCCTTTCCCCTATCTTTTAAATTGGTTCTCTAAAAATTAATAAATGTTGGTTTACATCCATTGCGGCTTTATCTGCTTTAACTTGTTTTACTTGCTTTCCCAACAATGGATGCAATTTGGGATGTGTGTGAGAGTTTCGTTTTTCAGTCACTTGAATTTGATAAAGATCTAAATAAAGTTAGATTGATAAAGATTCATACCAGTTATCGCAGTCTTGTACTGTATAACCGTATGTTGCCCAACACATTTAATTGGTCCATCTTTCTTTTGTCTCTTGTGAGGTCTACCAATAACCTTGAATTAATTAATTAGTTGCTTAATAATACCTAAATTTGATTAATTGATAAAAGGGAATTACTTCGCTTTCCAAAAAGCAAACGATTCGATCGCCAGTAACTAAGTCGTTTCCGTGCTCCTTTATTGACCAATCAATGAACTCTTTTTGTTTGGGAGTGTAATTGTCTTTACCCTTAATTTTTCGAGCATCAATCTATCGATTACTGATAGTGTCGATACCAATCTTTCATGGACTTCCTTTAAAGTGGCCGCCTCTCTATTCATTATTTGGATTTCTTGCGATAGAGTTGTTTTATTTGTACATATGGGAGCATTGCTGGTCTTGGTTAGATACTGTAATCGTATTGGCATTGGTTCGTTATTCTGGATATATTTTTTCTGTATCAGATCCAATGCCTGATACAGTGTGTTCTTGAGTACATTTGAATTGGACATGACTTTAAAAAGAAAGAATGAAAATTCTGTGATTTCATTGTTCTGTTGTTGACCTTCAATATGAGGTCACTAAAAAAAAAAGAATTATAAATTTTAAATGTATATTATAGACGTATATTTGGAAAAAATGGATATATTTCAAAAAATGAGAAAGTGACCTCATATAAAATTTTATATGGGGTTACTTTTTCATGTCATAAATTTGGTGACGCCACGCAATATATATTACTATAATTATTACCTTGGTAAGATTCGCTTTCAAAGGTTTAATAGTGTCATAAAGGTCTTCCAGAGCCGCTTGAGCAGCAAGACTAATCACATGGCCAAAACACCTAATATGGTGTTCTGGTGAACTAATTAAATGATTATGGATTTTCTGGGTCTGTGTTTATAATCGAAGCTCCAGGTAAACTATTGGAAGTCGTGCCAATTTCCAACAGAACATTAATTTTACTAGTTAATAATATTAATGATCGATTGATGCTGTTAATTTGATCTTGCAAAGTAAATGCTTCCTCTGTTTCGGGACCCGTATTGATATCTCCACTACAGTTCATTGCATATCCTTTAGGCTGCTCCATATAAATTTGTTCCTTTAGGTTTGGCAATAGAAAAGCAGTTAGAACGTCATCCTATACTAATAATAAGATGAATCCAACAGATTTTAATTTAACTACTGGTGCATAAGTTCCTTCGAAATCAATTCCGTATTGTTGGGTAAATCCCTTTGTTACCAATCGGGCTTTATATCTCTTCACATTTCAGTCTTCATCATATTTCTTTTTGTATATTCCATTTACACTTGATTGGTTTTCTGTCTTTTAAAAAGTGGTGTGATGCACATGTATCAAGGTAGTATTGTGAAACTTCTTCTTTATTTTTCTTATCTTTAGGTACCCAATCATCACGGTGGTACTTTGTGTTCCGGCGTAGTTTGGTTTTAAATACTATTTAAAACCATTCTCAATTGAAACTGTTTCTTTTAGCATATTTCATCATTGTTTTAACACTATCACCTTCCCAACCGCCCTAGCGCGACACATATCAAATGGCCAAGGTTGAGGAGAATAGATAAAACGATATTGGCACCTACCTCTTCTAAATGGATGAGTAGTTCTTGTCGAATCATTTGGATTGTCTATACCTGCATTTTGCATTATCTTTGGTAAATTCAATAGCATTATCTTAACAAACACGTCTAGAAATGCATTCCCACTATCGTCATGTTTCCCCGGTATAATTTGATAAGATGTTGGTCCATTTCTTTCATTGCGTATGCTTAATTCTGGAAATAGGGGAATCCATTTAATTTCATCTGAATTCATAGGAAACGCTCTATAGAATTGCCCCTCTCCACCATAGTATTGATACATGAATTTTCGCCCCTCTCCACCATAGTATTGATACATGAATTTTCACCCCTCTCCACCATAGTATTGATTGATACATGAATTTTCACCATTTCATTAAACCCGTCCTGGCTTGTAATGCCACTGATTTTGAATTTTTATCTTAGAGTCTATAGGGTCGCGTTTTCCGGAATTTAATTGACTGCTCTTCTTAAGGAATCATTTCATGATGCAATAAAGGGATCAAGGGAACGTAAGAATGGCATTCATCAGTAATCACAGTTACATTAGGTGTGTCCTCCGAGGTGCTAGAGACGCGCTGCCGGTTCGAAAGTGATTGTAGTCATGGAACGTAAGCTGCATAACTTCATTAATACGAAGAAATAGATTCCAGCATACCACTGCAACAGCCCAAATATAATATCTGATATTCATTGGCAGCTGGCATCTTGGGTCAGAAAATAAATATCCGTGAAGTCGCTCCAGATCTTCTTTGGTACAGGTTCACCTTTTCTCATTCATAGGTAGGAGCAGGGAAATCGTTTTTAATCAAGTTGATTCAAATATTATTGGAAGAGTTAAACGAGACTAAGGTTGCAATAACTAGTAATTATATTCATTAACGATTAGGTACAACTGGCATAGTCTCACTATTAATCGAAGGCAAAACAATCCACTCATGGGCTGGACTGGGTGTCACTTCTGGTATTGGATATAGTTTAACTTTTAGGGACAATAGAAGATATTTGGAATAAATGGGGAAAGAATAAAAGAGTAATTAAAACATTTAAAGAAACCAATGTTCTCGTTATTGATGAAAGTAAAACATATTACTCATTTGTTATAGTTTCGATGCTGAACGCTGATTATTTCGAAGTGCTTGATTATTTTGCAAGACAAATACGAAGTTCAACTGTTGCGTTTGGTGGAATTGAACTGATAGTAGCAGGGGATTTTTTTAAACTACCACCAGTAAATGGATCTAAATTTGTATTTGAAACGAAAGCATGGAAAGATGCAGACTTCAAAGTTGTAAACTTGAAGAAAATTTATCGCCAAGAAGATATATTGGGGACAATATTATCAAAAATGAGATATGGAATGGTAGATGATGGTGACAATGAAACATTGAGTTCATTAGACCGCCCTATTGTTGGAGTGGATGTCCATGAGGCTACTAAACTGTTTTCATTAGCTTCACAAGTTCATTCATTCAATACGCGAATGATTGAGTCATTAAATGGTGATTGTTTCCATTTTGAGTCGGAGGTATTGTGTTTAATTAAATATTAGGATACAGGTGATTCAACATTACTCGATAAAGGAACTATGGCGATGAAGATATTAAAACTAAAAATTAATGCGCAAGTTATGTCTATTAAGAACCATAACAATGTTTTAGTTAATGGTTCCACTGGATTTGTTGTCTCAATATCAGAATCCGCAATCGTTGTGAAGTTTAAGGATATTGGAACTTTTACACTATATCGTGAAGCATTTACCATCAAGGACAATACAAAATACTTGAAAAGAGTTCAGTTCCCTCTTATTTTGTCGTATGCAATGACAATACATAAGGCTCAAGGATCTCAAATACAGTTGCTCGATATTAATCTTTCAGACACATTTGCTCCAGGACAAGTATATGTTGCTCTTAGTAGAGCTGTCTCTATTGATTGTTTAAGAATTCGACACTTTGACCGAACGAAAGTAATGGCTAACGGGAAGGTTAAGATATTTTATCGCTCAATAGAATAGAATAAAATTAGTTTAAAATTTGAATATTTTTATTACGAGGCCCAGTTCAGTGGTTGTAGCTTTAATCTTTTGCACAATGCATTGATAGATTGAGAGGATGTATTCAGCTTCTAAACGATTTATAATAGCATCCTTTTGATTTACATTTTCCCCATAGTGCTGAAGCCCCTTTTCAAACTCTTCATACAAACTTTTATGTCGATGAAACCACTCTTTATCGTTTGATCTGTATTTGCCTTTGAACAATTCCTCCATTTTTCGTATTGACTTATAGCCAGATACCCCAACATACCATTCTTGCCAACATTCTCGCACAGTATTGCAATCTCTTGAAAACTTATAGGATGGAATAGCTGGTAAAATATGAGTGTTGATTAAGGGAAGTTCTCTTTGGATTGGTAAGTTAACCGAATCTAATATAACATTAGTGCTAGCAGAAGCTGTGCAGTTCGACAAAGATATGATATTATTTGATGTTCCTTGAGAAACTTTGGAGTGAGACTCCTGATCATCTTCATTGGTTGTATCAACAAAACTGTAAGAGGTTGTTGTTGTTGTCGTTGTTACTGGCAACCTTTTAAAGGTATCCTTCAACTCCAATATTTGTTTTTGTTGTTCTTTTAATGTATCAATAATTTTATCATGTGAATGTTGAAACATGAATCTAACATCCATTTGTTCTTGAGTAGACTTTTTATTGTTAATGCTAACTACATCAAAGAGTTTTTGAAATGCATCCAATACTCCAGGTAAGGCTCTATCAATTTGAATATCTGCTGGGTCCTGTGTCCCTCCAATAGTAATCAAAAGGTCTTCTTTGAATGTCTAATGGATTAGCGTGTTTATGGAAGTTTGATAACCTTAAATAAATTTGATTTGAATACTTTGTTTTGATGTATTGAATGTCCACTGTCCAATACGCAAGCATCCTGGAGAAGAATAATTCGAAACCATTGGAGCATCTTAACATACCCCTTCCCGGATATATGTCGTTCTTCTGGTCTAAGCTGATTAAATCTACACTCCAATCCTTCAAGCTCCGGAAAGATCATTTTTTGTAAGTCCATACAAGGAATGACCGTATTTCGATGAAGAAAGTACTCAGTTCGTGTCCTAAACCCCGAGTATCTAATAATTCCATCAATAGGTAGTATATCGCCATAAGAACCCCCCTTTGAATCGTTGACCCATCTTCCCATGGCACGTTTCTGATCCTCACTGATATCTACCATTTTGATAGCCTTTCGTCCAACATGTGTTGTTTTCGACGACTGAATCCCATTTGCCAGTAAAGCCTAGTATTTGATGAAAAAAAAATATACCTTCTTAACAGCTTTTGAATGTGTACTATAGTCTAATTCTTCTTCAGCACCACCCTTACCCGGGAACACTTTTAAAAAGTACCAGTCAATAGGAACGGTTATGTTCGCCAACGTATCACCACGCTGATGAACTCTATCAAACAGGTGAAGTGCCAGTCCACCAATAGGGCAAATAGAAACATTTTTTGCACGCACCATTCCTGCATACTGCAATTTTCCGAATTGGTTAGTTTTGCCTTGTCTCATAGATAAAACTAAACAGTTGATGGGATCTCGTTTCGATAAATCTATATTGGGTAGTCCAGTCGGCCCACTCTGCAAATCGGACATCTTGGCCTCTTTGAACCAAATAGTGGGCCAATAAAAACATGGATCTATCTCGTATTGCACATTTATCATTTATTGAAAAATAATATTCGGCAATCTAATATTAAACAATCTGTACTTACTCTTTGGAACTCTCTTGTATTCGCGTACCCATCTACAAGTGTCCCCTTTCCCCTATCTTTTAAATTGGTTCTCTAAAAATTAATAAATGTTGGTTTACATCCATTGCGGCTTTATCTGCTTTAACTTGTTTTACTTGCTTTCCCAACAATGGATGCAATTTGGGATGTGTGCGAGAGTTTCGTTTTTCAGTCACTTGAATTTGATAAAGATCTAAATAAAGTTAGATTGATAAAGATCCATACCAGTTATCGCAGTCTTGTACTGTATAACCGTATGTTGCCCAACACATTTAATTGGTCCATCTTTCTTTTGTCTCTTGTGAGGTCTGCCAATAACCTTTAATTAATTAATTAATTAGTTGGTTAATAATACCTAAAATTGATTAATTGATAAAAGGCATTTACTTCGCTTTCCAAAAAGCAAACGATTCGATCGCCAGTAACTAAGTCGTTTCCGTGCTCCTTTATTGACCAATCAATGAATTCTTTTTGTTTGGGAGTGTAATTGTCTTTACCCTTAATTTTTCGAGCATCAATCTATCGATTACTGATAGTGTTGATACCAATCTTTCATGGACTTCCTTTAAAGTGGCCGCCTCTCTATTCATTATTTGGATTTCTTGCGATAGAGTTGTTTTATTTATACATATGGGAGCATTGCTGGTCTTCGTTAGATACTGTAATCGTATTGGCATTGGTTCGTTATTCTGGATATACTTTTTCTGTATCAGATCCAATGCCTGATACAGTGTGTTCTTGAGTACATTTGAATTGGACATGACTTTAAAAAGAAAGAATGAAAATTCTGTGATTTCATTGTTCTGTTGTTGACCTTCAATATGAGGTCACTAAAAAAAAAAGAATTATAAATTTTAAATGTATATTATAGACGTATATTTGGAAAAAAATGGATATATTTCAAAAAATGAGTGACCTCATATAAAATTTTATATGGGGTTACTTTTTCATGTCATAAATTTGGTGACGCCACGCAATATATATTACTATAATTATTACCTTGGTAAGATTCGCTTTCAAAGGTTTAATAGTGTCATAAAGGTCTTCCAGAGCCGCTTGAGCAGCAAGACTAATCACATGGCCAAAACACCTAATATGGTGTTCTGGTGAACTAATTAAATGATTATGGATTTTCTGGGTCTGTGTTTATAATCGAAGCTCCAGGTAAACTATTGGAAGTCGTGCCAATTTCCAACAGAACATTAATTTTACTAGTTAATAATATTAATGATCGATTGATGCTGTTAATTTGATCTTGCAAAGTAAATGCTTCCTCTGTTTCGGGACCCGTATTGATATCTCCACTACAGTTCATTGCATATCCTTTAGGCTGCTCCATATAAATTTGTTCCTTTAGGTTTGGCAATAGAAAAGCAGTTAGAACGTCATCCTATACTAATAATAAGATGAATCCAACAGATTTTAATTTAACTACTGGTGCATAAGTTCCTTCGAAATCAATTCCGTATTGTTGGGTAAATCCCTTTGTTACCAATCGGGCTTTATATCTCTTCACATTTCAGTCTTCATCATATTTCTTTTTGTATATTCCATTTACACTTGATTGGTTTTCTGTCTTTTAAAAAGTGGTGTGATGCACATGTATCAAGGTAGTATTGTGAAACTTCTTCTTTATTTTTCTTATCTTTAGGTACCCAATCATCACGGTGGTACTTTGTGTTCCGGCGTAGTTTGGTTTTAAATACTATTTAAAACCATTCTCAATTGAAACTGTTTCTTTTAGCATATTTCATCATTGTTTTAACACTATCACCTTCCCAACCGCCCTAGCGCGACACATATCAAATGGCCAAGGTTGAGGAGAATAGATAAAACGATATTGGCACCTACCTCTTCTAAATGGATGAGTAGTTCTTGTCGAATCATTTGGATTGTCTATACCTGCATTTTGCATTATCTTTGGTAAATTCAATAGCATTATCTTAACAAACACGTCTAGAAATGCATTCCCACTATCGTCATGTTTCCCCGGTATAATTTGATAAGATGTTGGTCCATTTCTTTCATTGCGTATGCTTAATTCTGGAAATAGGGGAATCCATTTAATTTCATCTGAATTCATAGGAAACGCTCTATAGAATTGCCCCTCTCCACCATAGTATTGATACATGAATTTTCGCCCCTCTCCACCATAGTATTGATACATGAATTTTCACCCCTCTCCACCATAGTATTGATTGATACATGAATTTTCACCATTTCATTAAACCCGTCCTGGCTTGTAATGCCACTGATTTTGAATTTTTATCTTAGAGTCTATAGGGTCGCGTTTTCCGGAATTTAATTGACTGCTCTTCTTAAGGAATCATTTCATGATGCAATAAAGGGATCAAGGGAACGTAAGAATGGCATTCATCAGTAATCACAGTTACATTAGGTGTGTCCTCCGAGGTGCTAGAGACGCGCTGCCGGTTCGAAAGTGATTGTAGTCATGGAACGTAAGCTGCATAACTTCATTAATACGAAGAAATAGATTCCAGCATACCACTGCAACAGCCCAAATATAATATCTGATATTCATTGGCAGCTGGCATCTTGGGTCAGAAAATAAATATCCGTGAAGTCGCTCCAGATCTTCTTTGGTACTGGTTTTGCTCGTTTAATATTTCTACCAGATTTCTTGTCGTCATTTAGCATATGTTTTGAGAAAACGTACAACTTGAATGTAAGCAAATTCATCATATTCAAGATTGTAATCTACGTGAATGTTTTGTTGTAGTTCATTTGCATTTTTGTACTGACTCCAAATAAATTTACGGTAGCTATTCCAGTATCCAAGATATTGCTTATGAGATTTGAGACCCTTTAATAATTGTAGGTTTCATTTGCTTCAAATGCTATGACATTTGGGTCTGCTGCGGGTTGATTCAAGTTGTTTTGAGCAATCCTCATATTTCTTGGTTGTCTCATAGTAAAAAAAAAATTTATTATTTATATTGTAATGGTTTATGATATATATGTTCTAAACGTCTTCAATGTATTGAGTAAAATATTTTTACTGGGAACTTAGTAAGTTCTGAGAATGTGAATAGGGAATCACTTATTTGACTTTCAGTAAAATCTGTTGT
This sequence comes from Globomyces sp. JEL0801, assembly GCA_027595885.1. Classification (NCBI taxonomy): domain Eukaryota; kingdom Fungi; phylum Chytridiomycota; class Chytridiomycetes; order Rhizophydiales; family Globomycetaceae; genus Globomyces; species Globomyces sp. JEL0801. The sequence goes on from JADGIX010000275.1 coordinate 15,417, forward strand.
TTTGGGACATTTTGAAGTTATCTTTTCATTAAGTTAAGAAAATCTATTCTATATTACGTGTCTTAATGACACGTAAACAATGATGACTCACTACCACAGTAACAACAACATCAATACACCAGTTTGTTGGTAGTTGTGAGTTGTTTCAAAGATATTAGGCCTAGTGATAATCGATGTTTGATGAATGTTGGATATGGTAAAGTCTTCGTGAACAAATCTGCGATCATTTCCTTAGTGCCTTCTTTTTCAACTTTAATGTCCATGATGTTAAATCTCTAATAAAATGATGACTTATATCAATGTGCTTAACAGCTGGATGAGCCTTTAGACTTGATGACGTTATTTCTTACAAGACGTATCTGCAAAGACTCAAAACAATATGCCAACAGCTGGATTTAAATGGAAGATGGGGTGCCCAATCAGGACGTAAGAAATCGTATCTTTTTGGAACCTGGGCCGGAGCCAGTGACACAGATCTAATGCAAAGTGCTCAACATAAGACGGTTCAAAACGCAGTAAAGTATAAATTAGATGCTTCATTTATCTTATGACTAGCCGAAATAAACGGTTGTGATATCAAAACTATAGTTCCGCAATGGAGACCATTGTTTACGCTTGAGAACCAACTCGCAGTCAATATGAACTCTGAAAATAGGCCTAATCTTATTGGATTGTTTAAATTGGCTGAAATATTTTTAACAACTCATTTAATAATGCGATGCATCTCTTAATGAGAAAGGGGCGAAGCGGGCGTTACAATAAGATAATGTTCCATTGAGAGTTATTTTTTTATTAAGAGAAACTACTGTCTATTTATACTTTACATGAAACATTACGGAAACTCACCAGATATTATAGATATGAATTACACTAAACTGCTGTTGTACAGTTCTCTATA
>JADGIX010000276.1:0-16052 GCA_027595885.1 Globomyces sp. JEL0801
CGATAGAAAAAAAAAATTTAAAATATTTATATTTTGAAAAAAACCTCCTAGGCTTTCCTAGTTATCACCGTTTAGGATTTTGTAAATATCAAGTCCCACTGAGCTGATCCAGACTGCCCCTTTTGGCAGTATATAGTTCTAGGCAACTATAGCTTACCTGCTTAAAATGGCTGTTGATGTGCACATATTGGGTGCATTATATAGGTATGAGTGGGCATGTTTTTACGCTCCGTTGGGGTGCAAAAACATGTGTTTTTTACCTCGAAGTATGATCGAGTTTCAGTGTTTTTTGACTTAGACAAAAAATAAAAAAACCTAAAAACACATGTCTTTTTTACTTTGAAGCACCAGATTTGCCCTGAGAAATCTCCTGAAGGATTTCAAAAAAAAAACATCCGAATATGAAAATTATCTCAATCAATACCAATATAGTCAAACATCATCTTATCGATTACCATTGTCAGATTTCAGCCGATGCTTTCGCAGAAGCGGCTCGCAATCTTTTTTTCCCTAATTATCGTTGGCGACATAAGATACACTCGCGTATAGAAGCCCTCCAACCAACATTAATTCATCAAAAATAAAATTAACCGTAACCCTAACTAATTTTATAAGTGTTATTAAAAATAATGTAATTGTATATTTTGTTGATTATCTCAATAATGTATTTTGCAATATCAGATGATTCCTAGATGTACAGCTGTGTTCACATATGGTTTGCATTAGTTTAATAAATATTACTTGCATCCAGATCAGCGACTGCGTTGTTTAAAGAGACCTCGATATCTAACGATGTCGTTCTACTTTCAAAATAGCAGTCACTAATCTATGTAATAGAGTTTCCCTTCAAATGAGTTAAATAAATATTGATTACCTATTTTTTTGTTTTGTATTGTAGTCACTAACTGTTAATGATAAATATTACTAGATTTTTTCGTTGTGTTTCATTCGAACCAGGTTGTTGCTATCGGGTGTTAATATAGTGTTAGTTTTTGCATAGTTTAAAACATGTTGATAAAATTTTAAGTATTTTTTTAATTTTTCATATTCAATGCTATTAACTTCCAGGCCTTCCTTCCATTGGTGCGTGTGTTTTTTACGTGTAAAACCTTTGTGTTATCAAAAAAAATCATAGTTAACTCCATTAAAAACGACAATCAGCGCGATGGCGTTGCTTTAGTTCAATTAGCGGTAAAAGATCAAGTATTTCTTTTTTATCTCTCAGCGATGATTAAGTCCAATCCACAAAATTCTATGAAAACACTGCCTCCTATTATGAACAATTTTCTTGAGGATAAAAGATTTGTCAGAGTTGGACTTAAAGTTTCACAGGATCTTCAAAAGCTACACAGATACTATCACAATATAAATTCTGCCTGGGATTAACCCGTTTATTAGTTGTTTAGTTTAGTCATAGATCAGTATTTTTACCTAAAATATTTTAGATTTGGTTAATATCGGCTTTATTGTCTCCGCAACGCTTTTAACCCTAACCCTTCTCGTTGAGGAGTAGCGATGGCCGCTCTCAACGAGGGCTAGTTGACTAGTAAATGTCATTAACAGTCAATGCATTACTACTGTAAAAAATTAAATATTACCTATTCCATTCTATACCAATTCTTCGCTAGTTTCGACCACTTCCTATTCATGAACATCACTAAGTCACTAAGTTCAATCAAATTTGGTTAGTGTATACGACTCAATTTAACCCTAACCCAAACAAGATCAACCAACTGGAAAAGACTGGATTGCCAACACTGGACAAGGGGTACTGGAAGACTCTTCGTTAGACTTTGAAACTTATTTGGTCAAAAAAGTTCTATACTTCAAGCAGCTAGATCCTGTAATGGGTTGTAGACCATCACTAAGACCACTAGCAATAGGAGATTCTGGAATACGCACTAATCTTTTAATAATTGACTTGGATGAAAACTATCAAGATGTTTTGCAGCCATCTAACTTAGGGTTAGGGTTAGGGTAACCCTAGTGTGATTTTTCCAATGGAAATCATCTGATAAAATGATGGTCTCCTTTAATATAGATAGACTTCTATTAAGAAAGTAATCATGAAGATTACAACCGTTATCGTAAATGATAACTTTAGGTAATGTTGGAAATCTACAGTAAGTAGTAACAATTACCTTGCAATTAGAGTAGTATAAACTTCGTGAATAGATTCTGATTTCCCCAATACAGAAAATCCAATACAACATCTATGTTCCCCACACCAATGAAATACAAGGAATCGAGTAGCAAAAAATGGAAAGTCAGAAAATCAATTTATACCTAACAATAGTTTTTTTTACTTTAAACAATCTCATATCGATACACAGTATATCTCAAAGGGTTACCCTAAACCAGCACAAATTGTTTGGACTTTATTAAGAGGGAATCAAGAACACCATTCTTTTTAGAGAAAGGGCACTGAGTAGGAATGGACAGTTTCTACACTGATACTCATTTGTTTTATGAATTACTTTTGGAACGCACCGTTGCAATTAGAACCAAGTCAAACAACCTAACTCAATAAGAAGTTTGAAAAGTGGTGCTTGAACTCGGGGTTCAAATGCCTATAACTGATAGGGTTGGGAATTACACTGATAGGCTATCAGTGTAATTTTTAATTTCAATGCGATTCAATTGAGGTGAGTAAGGCGGTGTATATATTGCAGCTTCTCTCATATCATTCATTTTCTTTTCTAGTTGCGTGTACATGTGTATCCTACTGTTATCCAAAAGCACGATTGAGCACGCTAGGGCCAATGGTTAATATATGGCTTGATTACATACCAGAAACGCTGAATGGGACTTATTATTTTCGAATTAACGTAAGATTCAAAAGGGAATAACAAACCGAAAAGGAGTGAAGAGTATTGACTTGACTGTTCACCAAAAGACTCTTGTACAGCGCTGAAACAGATCTCTATTTCGCCTACATAATGCTAAAACATATTAGTTATCTTTAATGGCATTCATAAATCATTGATAGAGCAATACTTCTTTTGGCTCAATATTTAGGGCCGAAGGACCGCTGCTATACTCCCTTAGTTCTAAATATGTAATTAATAAGAACTGAACGTCACACTCTAAAAAAGAAAATTCGAGGACTTGGAATTACAATTAATTTAAAATTTCCGGGAAGATACACAATATCAATAGAAGTTTAATATAAAACGCCTCCTTTTATATTTTAGAAAATATCAGTAAGCGACTGGTCAGTTACACCTTGAATGTCAATTACTTGAATTTTAAATGGAACCACTTGAATAAAAGGATTTCCTTGGAAGTTTGTTGATTGCATAAGAGCAGAAATTAGCACTGAAGTATTATCTGTGTCTGTTTAGGAGAAAACTGTTCAGTCTAATCCGTCTGGACCAACACTGGAAACTAGTACCAACACTCAATACACAATCACACATCATTTTCTATATTATTATAAAAAAATTCCCCACTATATTGGGGGTGCATCTTCCCCCCTTTTATAATACATATCAATAAAAACCAACAAAAAAAGCATACGGGCAAGCCCTAAATAATATCCCAGATGATGATGGCCTTCATCATTTATACTATTACCTTTACGCTGATAAAGGATATCGCGTGAACACATACCGAGTTATGACACCATACACTGGAAATATACTAACCCTAACCCAAAAAATATACAATATAACTATGTCCTCGCTACGTGTCTCAATAGAACACGTAGTTGGTAAAACGAAGAACATTTGGAAACACTAGGATACAGAGCATAAATACTTAACTGGTGTGTGTCCTTGTATGGCAACCCGACAAAAAAATTGATTCTATGCCAGGGTTTATTAGCGTTATGATTGACTTGCGACTAACCCTAATAAACGCTGACATAAAGTCAGTTTGTTAAAGTAGTTAAGTAGATCAACTCAACTTTTATGGGTGCTGTGGCGTACTCCTAAAAGCAACGAGAGATCTTATTTTTTTGTTTTTTTTTTTTTACTCTTTCAGGAGAATTAGTGATTGGAGGTGCTGGAGTGAGTTTGGTATACTTGAACACACCTGACCTTACAGCTTATGTATCAATGGCCTGAAGATGGAATTATTCAAATCCTTGAAGGAAATGATAATATGGTGAAAGTTGATAGTCTACTGAATTGAAAGTATTTGAAATTACATTGACATTAGAGGTTGATAGATTACAAGAAAGCAATGGATATTAAAGCGAAAATGGATATGCCATCTCATAAAGAATCTTGCTTGCCATCTCACTTGTCCTGTGTGAGTAGCGTAACGGCCCTATCGCTACTCACCTCGGCGAGACAAATGTGCGCGGTTTGAACCAATATCCGCTTGTATTTCATCGCTACTTCTCGAAGAGGAAGGGTTACACCCTAATAGTTTCTGATGAAATTGCCAGTTTCTTGTTAATATCATATATTAGGTAATTGCTTTTTATTTGAAGTTAATGACAAATCAGTTGAAGCCAGAGTCGCTAATAGCTTTTTTGTAGCAGATAGCCTTAATAAATACGATGATATGGTAAATTCTTTCTTTTGCCCCTTGGAATATTTTTGACGCGTTCTGTGAATATATCGATATTTCGTGTGAAATTAAACAAAATATCACTTTTACTAGTGAAATTATCATACTTACATTTAGAGTTATCAGTTTCTATGTTACAGTAACTGACACCGTGTCGTAATGTTAACATATCAGTATATATACATTCATGTTTAATGCTAACTCATTCTTGCTCGTCTCGATGGGGATGTTAATTGTTTCAGTGTTTTGCAGAGTCTATACGGAATCAATTATAGACCATTGATAATAGTGGTCAAGATGCATAGGTTTATTTATTATCTGATTGGAATAATCGCTGTTGAAACTCATAAATTAAAACTGTAATGGCGAATAGAGGCTACCGTTCAGTGAAAGTTCACATACCGAGACTATTAAAACACGAGGAACGACTCCTTTGAATAATCCACTTATTCCATCTTTTACAAGAATTGATCGATAGCAATCAAGCTGACCACTATAAAGTGAAACTCCATCCGTAGGCAGTACTTGAAGTTTTGTCTTTACCACACTAAGAGTTACCAAGAAAAATGTTGTACTCCATCTACAATTATGTGTATAGAGAATTTACCGGTGTCACCACGGCAGCAGCGATCGCTCCTGCGAGTACACCAGAGCCAAATATGGTCGAAAATTTGGGTTTAGTTTGACCTTTTTCTGTACCCAGATCTTTAAACATCGAAACAAATGAAAAAAAAATGATTGAGAATGGCACATCCCGAGCAAGAGTAGCGGTAGTTCCTGAGATGTTAAGTTAAAGTGCAAACCCCTATATAGACCTTTAATTCCCATTGATTTTATAAGCTCTGTTGTATTAATTTTACGGTTATTTGACACTTGAAGTTGGATTTTGACGATTTCCATCGGGTTTGTTGCAATCACTTGACAGATTCCGGCGGTTGCACCTGCCAACATTCCATATTGAATTGGTAACTAGTGTAAATGCTAAATGAAATACATGATCAGGGTGGACAGACAACTGCTTGGCCCAATATTCTCTTGCCAAATCATTTACAGCCAATTTAATTGCCTTTTCGGGAATAATCCCAACTAAGTTTGGAGCTAATCCTGCGTATAGCCCTCGTATACCATTATTTCGAACTAATTGACGTCCACAATCTATGATTCCACTGTATTGATTTCCCTTTTGGTTCTGCAACCTTGTCTTGATAATATCTATAAGATTTAAATTAAGAGTTAGGATACCTAAATGAGTTATTGAATAGTGAATACCTGCAAACAAATCTCAATACCAAAAATGTTTTGATTACCTGAAGTAGATAAACCAAAATATACTAGAATTACCTAGAGGAAAAATACTAGAGTTAAGAGATAAAGGATAGATACATTGAAGTTCCCACAACCCCAGCAATAGCACCACAATATAGTTTAGTAAAGAGACTCGTATGCTGTGGTTTTAGATTGACTGACAATGCAGTTTGTGACTCTTCCTGCATTTGCATTTCTTCAGACTTTAAAAAAGATGAAATTAGAGATATAGTTTCAAGGTAATTTGTACAACGCCCTGGTGCCAAAAGACTGGGTTCACGGTCTCCACCTGTAACGATAACTGGAGATAAAAGTTACAATATCCCCAGATAAGTTGAGATATGTGAATCATCTTCATAAACTATTTGTCCATTCACGGTTGATGAATTGCCAACCACGTTTTGGTACTTAAAAACAATCCAGCGAATCATCCATAGTAAACTTGTAGAAAAACTATTCCGAGTCTAATAATCGTCTTAAATGAACTGGAAACTAAATTCAGGGTTATACCTATTGAATTGGATTTGGTCAAATGACTGCTCTCTCACCTTTAAGATGTAGTAATGAAGTAAATATAAAACGCAATAAAGGATGGATAAGTACATACAACTTTCATTTGAAGTATTTGTGAGTTTTAGGGCAGTTTACATTTACTCACTTGCTTGACTTGATGGACATAATAACCGAAATAGTTGGATTCACTATACAAATGCTTTAACAGCTTCTTACCCTTCCTACACTATATCAATCGCATTCGAATTATCAAGTGGTAATACGTTGGGAACGGCGAAGCCGAAGGTGGTTCCACTCAAAACTAGGTAAAATAAACCTCACTATTACTTCAAAAACGAATGAATATTTCATCAGGGGTTCAAATTCTTGTACCTCAAACATCGGATCGGTCATCAGATACTGCATTGGAGGCACAAAATGTAAAGTATCCTGATTTCATAAATTAGATGTCTGGCCAAACAAAATATATCCTATATAAGCAACGTTTTATCATTGCTTTCGCTGTCGCCATGGGAAACCTCGCTAATGCTGCATTATGGTCATCTTATGGTATAGATATTCCTTAATTTTTCTAGGTGCTGTCACTCCTGTTGCTTCAAAATACTTTGATACATCGAGTATTGGAGTGAATGTTTTGGCAGGGTTATTTATGGTTTGGTACATACCAATTTCGCCGTTGTCCAGTTGGGTGATAGAAGCAAATGGTGTCAGACTAAGTGTATAGACAATCATAATAATTTTAGGTTTTTATTGGATTTATGTTGACAATTGTTGGATCGCTTTGCAGGACCTTATCAAACTTTTTAAGTGTTGGAAGGGCTCGATTCATTCTATGTATTGTAGGACAATCTATTGCTGCAATTGGACAGCCATTCCTTTTAGACGGTACTCTTTGTTAACTTTATTCTGCCTAGCACCTGCTAAAATATCCTCTGTCTGGTTTGGACCTAACGAACGAACGGTGGCCAACTCTGTTATGGCACTTGCTCAACCTATTGGATCTGTCATTGCATTTATAATTAGTTCTAGCACTATAACTGATGAATCTTCCTCATTTTTACAGATGGTAACATATTTATCCCCTAAATCAAGGATGTTATCTTATTGATCATCAGTATTTTAGGGTTTATTCCTTGTTATTGGGTAGAAAACCAACCAAAAACTCCATCTTCGCACTCTGGTGAAATCAAGTCCATGGGATTCAAGGAATCATTGAACAGCCTTTTATCAAATGTGCAGTTTCTTTACCTTTGTATTATCTGCGGTTGCTCAATTGGAATGTTTAACACTTTTATTACTTTGATATCAGAATATATCACCCCTTTTGGTTACTCTCAGGCCGACTCAGGAACGTTAGGGTCAATTGTCATTGGTGTTGGGTTGCTATCAGCAGCAGTAATAGGAATTTATTTGGATCGATCCAAAAATCATGAACTCATGATTAAATTCTGTAGTCTAATGCTCTTGATTGGCACTATTGTCTTTTATATGGGGGCCAAGCCAGATAATTTTATCATGTTGGCTTTAGGGTCTGCAATATTAGGTTTAGGAGGGTTTCCTGTTATACCGATGGCGATGGAATTAGCTGTAGAAACAACATTCCCTGTCGATGAAGGAACTTCAAGTGGTAACTATTCCGTTCTGAAAATTAATCGTAGGATTCCTAATGATGTCTGGAATGTTGGGTGGGATTACATTCTTGGTCATCTCAAATATTCTACCACAAACTGGAAATTTCAATAATGCGATTTTATTACTGATAGTCATCGGCGCAATCATGTTTTTGATTTCTATGTTGTTTAAAAATGAAAAGAAACGAATTGCAAAGGATTCAGATTGAAGATTGACCAAGTTCTAATCCTTCCTATTGGTTCTTTCATTTAAATAGATTCAAATAAAATTCTATATACAGTTAAATCTATCGTATAAAATCATTTTTATATGAATGAACAGAAGCTATTCTTCTATCTGCCTCTGACTAAAAGAGATGGTACCAACTAAAAAGAACGTTTATGTTGTATTTTGTAGACGCGAACCTACTCTTTGGTTTGAACGAATGCTGTACTATTCACATTTGGTTTGTAGTGTAAGTAACAAAACTCAATGACAACGAACGTGTTTTTATTTATATCGCTACAAGATAAGAGTATAGATAGGAATCATGAATATGTAATAACTAAACCTCCGTATTTCCGAATTTGCCGATTTCGTTGCTGTGGGACTAGTACTCGTAGAAGTTGTGCTGCTGGTTGGATTCAAGTTAAACACACATTCAGCAATTCTACATATATTCTCGGTGACCACTGATTCACTACATGCAACATTAGCCCCTGGTAATGATTCTACTTTTATCTTGGTTTTGCAAAATGTTGGATCAATCACACCTGATGATGTTTTCAATTCAATGTTTGTAACATTAAATTGGGGTACATTGTCATGCCATCCGCCTGGAGTTTCCATCACAAACATTGCCCATCCTTGTCTTTGTCCTTTCATATCTATCGTGAAATCTACTTTGGCTCCAGTTCGTTGGTTCTTTACCGTTTGAATCCATTTCAAATTATCGGGTGCCAATTCCATAATCATCACTAACGAATCATCAGGTTCAACAGACATCTGTGTACCACCAAGGCATCCCTTCCTTTCCGGGTCTTGTGCAGATGAGTCGGTATTAACATACTGTGCACTTATCCACCATTTTTTCTCTTTATCGATTCTAGCATTAGTTGGGTCAGGAGCACAGGACTGTCCCCAAGTCAATACAGGCTGCAGTACACCATTTCCAATTGGTTTAAAGGTTCTTCCATTTGAAGGTTGCATTCCAGGCCAAATAAACAACGTTTGCCATTCTTTTGTGGGAACAGGTGGGACTACCATTGTAGATTCATAATAAACATATGGACTAACATCAGGATTACTGTTCCAATATAAATTGACATTGTGTACAATTTCTTGTGCAAAGACAAGCGAATTGAGAAATATCGAGAGCAGTTTACGCATTTGTGATGAACCCAATCGATGTTTTTCTTGAACCTTTTACAACACCTTTTCGTAAATTTGTTTCAGCCCAACGCTTCCAGCAAAAAAGGTTATTGATGATAGATGAAGATATTTTGTTATGTATCAATTCAGTAGCCAAGGAGTTTGTATTCCAGGTTGAATCAAGTAGAGCTTGGTAAAATTATTAAAATTATATACCAAAGTAATTATACTATTAACTCAACATTACGTAAAAAAAGTGCAATTATTCACCTTCAATTTATTCTTCATGATACCCAGCCTTACGCATCTCACCCAACGTGTATCTTGCAGTACCAAGAGCTTTTTCTAATTCCAAAATTTTTACTTGTTGTTCCATTTCTGCAACTTTGGCTTCATGTTTCGACATCTTTCCTACTTGTTGTCGAGCATTTTGTTCATCAGAGAGTTTACTAGCATCTTTTGCTGCTTTAACAAGTAACTTGGTAGCTTCTCTGACAGCCACCGCTGCAGTCTCCAGTTTGGTTTGTGTTGGACTATACAAACTAGCTTTAACTCTGGCAGCCGATACTAATTGGGTTGTAGAAACGCCAACATCTTGTGCTGCTACCACAAGCTGCTCCCAACTGTTCTTTCCTTGTACTAAACCGTCTGCAATCTGCACAAGGTAAACAGTACCTTGTGCAACAGCTTGAGCTGCGGAAATCAACCCTTCTGTCCATTTATTGTTTTTCTTGTAAAAAGCAGTAGCAGTGGTAGTTCCTTTACTTTGAGCAACAATTTCTTGTTGAGATACAGTTGCACATTTAATTAATTGAGAGATGGCAGTAGTTAACGCTACAGCAGCTTGTAAAATAGCAGAGTTCACATTCAAATCTGGACCTTGCTTATTCAACAATAATTGTAATTTCTGTGCAGCCTCTTCAATAGCTTTAGCTGCAGATGCCATTTCACGTTCGACTGCATCAGTTAAATCACCCTGTAAGTTTCCTTGCATTTTTGAAGTAACCAAACCCTCTAACAAAGGCGAAACTTTGCTGACTTGATGTTGACAAGTTCGACTAAGATTGACAACATATTCAGCTTTCCTTGGTCCTTCAACAAATATCATCGCATCTGATTTGACTTGTTGAAAAAAATCTACACACGATTGTCCACCATGTCTAAAATATTCAATGATCTGTTCGCCTTCTTCATCATCTTTACATAATCGTTGCATTTCCGTTCCAGAATTCAATAACTGTGCAACAGATTGTGCCAAAGATGCACCAGTTGTTATAGCATCTTTAGGATCGCCTCCCTAAAAAAATCAATTCCGTTCTATTCAATTACATTCACAAGCTTCACCACAGATGTACAAAATTCAGTACATTTCTGTTGGCATTTTTCAATCAATGAAAGTGCAATTTCTGGTGATATTTTTGAAGTAGATTCGGAAGTTGTACCTAGCAAAAATAATGCTTCAGATACAGTGGTAACACAAGTAGATAACACATTGTCTATTTATCAATAGAAGTATATATATACCCATCATTTGATTCAACAGCTGTTGATGCTTTCCTTCCAAAATACCAATTCGCTCATCTCGGGTGACAAGACCAGATTGAGCTTCCTACGAATATTAGAATATCGATAAAATTATGTTACCTCTTGATGTTGTCTAAGAATTTCCAGAGCTTGATCTAATCCAGCTTGCAATACCAAAGTCTCTTCCTCATGAGACTATTTTGTGAATATTAAGCAACAAATTACCATCTTAGATTTTTCCATAGCACTCAAAACATCACCAAGCTGTAATGTCAATTGAGATATCTCAGTTTGCTTTGCCTAAAGAGGTAAACTTCAAAAGCTTACTCGTAATAAGTCTTCCAATTTAGACTGTTCGGCCGTAAAGCGACCGACTAAATTTTGTACTTCGGAGCCACGAGTAGCAGACATTTCATTCAATGCTTGCTTACTTTGCTCAATCTCAGTCTTCAAACGACTAATCTCGGTTTCGTATTGTAATCGAATCCTGTCGGCATCCCCTTTTAATCGATTACGTTCCACCAACACATCAGTTAGTTCGTTACTTTTGGCCTTTGATTAATTCAACCAAGATATCTTACTTTCAAATCAGCTTGAGCCTTTTCAATTTGCCTTCTCGCATCATCAGACACCTTGTTGCCAGAATCTTTCATAGTTTTAAACTTTGTCAACAAATCGAGGTGTTCTTTTCGAAGCTGAGCATATAACTTGGCCAAAGCATCATATTTGGTTTTCCATTGATTGATTTCACCTACATTTCAGATTTGAGTAAATTATACTGTTAAGTTGATTGATTTGTGCATCCTTTGACAAATCACCACCAGCCAACAAATTTAATCGATTTACTTCTTGGGTTAGCTGTTGCACTTTCTATATCGTTTAATTTGTTCTTGCCAATAAAATACCATATCATATTGTTGAAGCATTTCCCGATCACGTTGAGATTGTTGTTGCAAAAATGTTAACTGAGATGCAGAATCCATCAATTTAGCTTGCATATTATATTGTTCCTGTTGCTGCATTTGAAGCCTTAAACGTTCTTGTTCTTCTTGCATTCTTCGCAATTCTGCCTCTCGCTGTGACTCCATCTGTTGTTGTAATTGTAAACGTTCCTGTTCTTGTCTTTCCAACATTTCTTGTTCCTCTCGATATCTACGTTCTCTTTCCAACTCTTGTTCCCGTCTTATATCATTTTCATTTCTTTGTGGTTTTTTAGGAGCCTGTTTTGGTGGACCTTGTGCTAAAAAGTTTGGTGGAGTGGAAGACAATTTGGGAATGGAAATCAACGACGTAAGGAATTTAATTTGTGAACAATCATCATAAAAACGAACCAAAGTATTGTGATGAATTCTAAAGGAATCTCTCAACGGTTCTAAAACTTCTACCGATCCAATAACTAGATATCAATCATAATCAAAATACTTGTATGCATGGCTGTCATCATAGAAGTGATGAATTGATAAATCCCGTAGGATTCCTCAACCAATGGGACGAGTACAGCAATTTTTCCTTCGTTATTCCCAAAAGATCTTAAATTATTGAAAATCAGTTTTTGTAACCGATCAATTTGTTCCAACAATTGTAATAAATCAAAAATAGTTTCGAATCTATAAAGGTTACAACAAAAATTCATACCCTTCATTTGGATCCTCAATTCCTTTCAAGGACACATATTCTTCATAATCAAATGTACCAGAAAAGTAAGGTCTAATTCGATGGTAATTTAGCTTTTCCTTCAAGAAGGCAATATAACTTTTAATCAAGGCCCCATAATCTAATATTATTTACAATACACTTACGACCTCCACCGCCATAATCAGAAGTTTGTCTTTGTAACTGATCCAACCATCCAATTTCATTAACAGCATCTTTTAACGCCTAAAGATTAGAATCAATTATCAAATACGTTTGGATGACCTTGACGAGCAATTTTATGGAAAGTGATCAATGCTTTAAACACAATAATATCATCACTCATCATTGGGAAAGTCTTGAGAGCATTCCAAACTGAACCTGAACCTTTCATATCCCAAGTATATAAAATCATTGCTATTTGATGAGACCAAATATAAAACCTCGAACATGCTTCTGTTTTGGGGCAGTTTCGTCTGGAGTTAGCGCTTTCTTTAAGGCCATCGCCAGATCATCCTCTTGTTTTGAAGAACGGTACGGATCCCAAGACATGAAAAAAGCAAACAGACAATTCAAGGATTAGAGTACAAAAAACAATCGAAAGGGATCAGGATGCAAAATATCGAAAGAGTTTGTTTTCATGGTTTATCCATTCTAGTCCTTGATGTCATAGTGCACCAATTGGAGTACTTACAGAACAAATGGAAATCACATTATCTTACTGCTACCTATTGTAATATATTAAAATAAAATCCACTGTCATTCAAATTAGTCTCTAATAAATGGATTGTTGACTGATGTTTTTTCAAACTTATTATCGTGAAATAAAACTGGTCGTACATCTCCATTCATTCCATTAGGAAAATAATTTAGTTGTCGTACTTCTTGGTTCAGAGTTCCAGTATCAATTGTGTATGATCGGGTGGGGAACCTTTGAGCATGCCCATTATATGATGGAATAAATGGATTGTTTTGTAATGGACCACTGTTCAACTCCACTTGGCTGTAAGTGCTCAAGTTAATGTACCCATTCGATGCGCTTGGAATAGGGTTATGAAGAGTTGCACCAGAAATGGAAGGAGTAGATTGGGTTGCTGATTTAGGAGCTGTAGATGAATTGCTGGTGATATCAAGCTTTGTTAAACTATTAGGACCAGCAGTGGGTGTCATTAATGGTGTACTGCCACTTGCCAAAACAGGATTGGGAAATACGGTTGCTCCAGTAACCCCAAATATGGAATTTTCATTGGATATCTGGGAATGCACACCTGTCGCTTGCGAAGTCAATGAGCTTACAGGAATGTTAGGGTTACTTATCGACATAGAGTGGAAATTTGACGCAATCATTTCTTGCATTTGAGATTTCAAGAGTTCATTTTCCATTTTCAAAAGATTCAATTCATACATTGATTTCTCATACTTGGATTTCCAGAAAGATGAATCATCTAGTATTAACAGTAAAATTCCAAACCTAACAAATTATTTGATGGGAAACTATTTTGGCGATCAGTAATCTTTGTAGCATAATTTGAAAATAAGACATCGTTGGATCCTTGTACTGTTTGTGTATCATCTTCAGCTAAATCTGTCTGAAAGTTGTCTCCAAATGGATTATCTAGCCCCTCCGGTTCCTTGACGACTGGTCTTGTCTTCAAAAAGGATGGCGTAAATATATTGGAAATTTTGATATCAACGGAATCACATTCCTTTTCTTTGACGTAACTAGGATCCACAACACTATGGTAATCTGAGCATTCAGATTTCGAATAATCTGATATCAAATTAATAATTAAATGTTTACCAGACGTTGCATTTGAAACAGACTTAGAATATTGGATAGAGGTTGTGCTAGAGTATCGCTTAACGTTACGGGTTCGACTAAAAATTGTTGGTTCAATAGTAAGTTTTGGGATATTGAAATTCTTGATGATTTCTTCCAGCTGTTCACAATCAGAATAAAATTTGTAAAATATTTGGTGGTAATCGCTGAATATTTGTTTGATTGAAGTTAAATCATTTAAGTTGCCTGAACATAAAACACATTATTCGTACCTATATATCAGAATATAAATAACTAAATACCTCGCATTAGCTTTTCCATGCAAATTTCCAAGAATTGATAGACTAACCAAGTATCTTTGATCAAAATAGAAAAAATTAGAAAGATTTCATCCTTGGAATCCAGCAATCGGTCCAACATCGACTTGCTTATTACTGATATTTGATGAACAGTTGACTCAAAGTCTAATAGTGTATTGTAACTAATCTGATTAATATCAAGCCGAGTACCAAAGATCTATATCGAGTTCCAGTATATTTTCTGGGCATTTTAATGAACAATTAATGGTTGGATGCGATCGGTGAAAATCAAGACGAACTTGAAGATATTGCATATATTCTGACACTAATACACCGACAGCTAAAACAATAAATTTAAAGGAGCCACTTACGACCATGGAATTCCAAATGAGATTTCCGCAACACTGATTCCATCCAATCAGGTGTTGCAATTGGGTCAATCAAGGCATCGGGATGACCTTTTAATAAGATATGATGAATCAAATAAATAGTTTTTAGGTACGTAACATCTTTAGCTAATTTGATAGTAGATAAGGCCAACCATAAACTTCCAGCTCCTTTATTTGAGTTAGAGTCAATAAAAATACCTAAATGTGAGTGGGGTTATCATACCATTTGAGAAATGAGTATAATCAATACAAGCGTTAATATGCTTTTGCTTAGGAGTAATTTGAGATCTAGAGAGAGTTTTAGAGAGAACGAGAGCTAGTTGTTTATCCTGCAAGTTAAACCAATGGTTCCATACCATAGTAAATAATTTAAAGACAGAAAAGAAATAGAATCAGGAATCCGGTACAGAAACTTGTAGTGAATGATTTTGAATTATCGTTAATAAAGAATTATTTTCGAGTTACACTGAAGAGTCAAGTTTCAGATCGATCCGAATTAGGAAGAAAGAGATCAAAAAACCATAAAGGGAATGGATCGAATTCTTATAAAAAACGAATAGAGTTCTCATAAAGAACGAATCGAACTCTCATAGAGTTGAAAGGATTCTCATAAAGAGCTTATTTAAAAATACGGTATCGCGTCAAGTAAAACATACAATTTATTCAGAACCTATACTAAACATCATATTCAGATAAAAATACTAAACATCATGAGAAAGACAACGGGATTCATCCCAAATGCTGGTGAACTGCTGATGGGGACATCGGTTGCGTAACCACTAGGTTGCACAGCACTGGTCGGCCCATAAGGTACGTTGCTAGTGGATGTTCCAAGAGTAGTTGAAGAGGTCTGGGATGCAGTAGTAGTTGTTATTAAAGAAGTCGAAGTTGGAGATGGAGTACGAGCATTAAATACACATTGCGCGATTCTACAAGTGTTTTCACTTGCAATTGAATCACTACATGCTACATTAGCACCTGGCAACGGCTGAACTTTTGTTTTAGTGGTGCAAAATGTTGGATCAATCACACCTGGTGATGTTTTCAATACAATATTTGTAACATTAAATTGGGGTACATTGTCATGCCATCCACCTGGAGTTTCCATCA
>JADGIX010000277.1:0-16034 GCA_027595885.1 Globomyces sp. JEL0801
GCAACTCTCATTTGTGTGTATGTACTTAAATCAACTAAATAGTGTATAACCAGATCAATTAGCATAATTGGATAGAGTTTATGTATTAGTACTACTATTGACCCTCCTTCTCTTAGATCTTCTCAAATTATCCCAAACCGAATTGGTACTGCTGAGTGATTTGGATGTTTCAGATTGATTGGGCCGAATTGAAGTTCTCCCTTCAAACCTTGTATGTATGTTGACTACGGAAGGATTGGAGGGTGATTGTTGTATACTTAGCACAAAGGGATCGAATGGGTGGAAAACGTAAGAAACAAATTTCCTATTGTTACCATGCCTTTTAATACCTTTGTGAACGATGACATGTAGAATTTGGAGTTGGGTTACTGTCAAGTTTGAATTTTACTTTTGATGTTTTTCTTGATCTGAATTTACATGGAAAATCTGGACATATTCGAGTTCTATTTGATATTAAAAAAATTCTTTAAACATACCTATCTGCTATTCCGATACCCTTTTCATCAAACATATACAAAGCAGAGTCAAAATAAGGGGATTCGTGATATGATTGTGGATTGTATGGTAAACATGAAAGAACTCTTTTGATTGATTGTGCAACTCTTTGAATCGTTAGTGAGGCCGACTTACCCTCCATTTCGAGCCTTCTGGACAGCATACATATTCTTTCGTACCATATCTCTCACGTACTGGTTATTACTTGGTGTTGTTGTATAATAGAATGGTACATCTGGATTTGCAGGTGGTCGAAAGCAATCCCAATTTTCATACATCTCATATAGCTGCGCCGAAGAGTTTTCATAAACCCCCAAAACTTTAGTAGATGATATACAATAGAAAACAAAGAAAGCTGTGTAAGCCACTGTAGAATCAGAGGCCTAGATGGTTAAACGGACGACAGCAATATACCCTTCCTGCAATGTTATTTATGGATCCAAATTTGATGAGAATTTTATCTGAATCTAGAAATTGCATTCTCCACATAACCAATGAAGAGAAATAGGAAAAGGTCAAGTAGAAATGTGAAATTGCACTTGAATTAACTAAAATGTGTTACTTTGGGTCTTCACTGGTCAAGGCACGTTTGTATAAAAATGACATGATACGCTGTTTCAACCCACTAAGAATCACAGGCTCCGAAACAACAGTATCTAGGTAATAGGTGGACGATATATGAGACGATAATAATTGAAACAAACGTGATCGAGAAGCTTCAGCAGGTACTTGAGTAAGGTTGAAATCTAAATCAACATTGTTGGAAACAGTTACACTCGGTATATTTTCACTTAATGATGAAGATGATTGAGAGAATGAAAACTGCCGTGGAGCTGATTTCTGAAAGTCAGATTCATTTTGCTCAGTTAAAGACAATAATAGTTGATCATCTGGTTGATTTAACCACCCAATATTTGCTACTTCGACTAATTTTCCTGATTCCTAGGGAATCAAACATAAATCCTTACTTGAATGAGTAAAATATGAATGCACTGGTTTTTAACAGAAGTAATCGCCAGAAAGTCGTTGTATAAATGAACACCCGAGTGATTAGGTAAATATATAAAATCGTTCTCATATATAAGCTTATGGCAGACCTAGAAAACAGTAAAATTTGGCTGGAGGGTAAAACATTTGAATAATTATATCGTTAGCAAATTACAAATACAGTTAAAATAACTCAATCAGTAGTAGAAGAGAGAAAACTTACCACACCAGTCAGAATATTTACAACCCAAAAAGAAATATCATCCAGAGAAGAAATACAGTCAAGAGAATTGGGATATCTGCTTTCATAGTCACTGTTTGAAGAAGGTTTAGCAGATGCTAGAATCATCTATTAAAAATTAGAATCTCTTTTTGAATTGCTGTGCAAGTATTTAGAAAAGATGACTATCAGTTATTTATATGAGAGGAATGAGTATTAATCCTACCTATATATCTTAGTATAATGCTATACATGACAGTTATTCCTGGTAAAAATACAAAAATCACTAGAGAACACTTCATTAGCAGTTGTCATTGTTTTCTCATAGCACTTTGAGAAACAGTCATCAAATTGTGCGGGTAAAGGTGACTTTGGAATGTGGTACTCAAGTACCAGAACGGAATGAAGCTGTTGCGATAGACAAATCAAATATTTTCCATCCGGAGTAAAGCGAACAATTTGTTGATGCTGAGTAGGAGTATTGAAAGTAGTATGAGTAGGATAAATACATTGATAGTATCCTAAACTGTCTAAATTCACATTCCTAACTGCTTGCAATTCCCGATTGAATAGCTTCGACAGAATATTCATCATTTGGTTGGATATTCGAAAACTTTACTGAATTTGGTGATTGTAACTACGCTAAAATCAGCTTATTCTAGCACACCTTTATCAGAATGGATGCCAGTACTTGCTGTTAAAGCATCATTCATACCTGTGATTAACGCAAAATCCAAACCTGTTCCTTTGGGTGTCTTGGTTTTTTTTTTATCAACTTTCTTTCAACCTAATGTCAGATCAGGAAGATGAAAATAGTATCATGGATCAAGACCCTCCATCAGACCATTCATTGCCAATTCAAGACCATGATGATGATGAAGATGAGGACGATGAAGATGATGAGGATTTGATTGACGAACGACCTAAACGACCAAAATCAGCTGGAAGACAAAAATCAAAAACAAAACGAATTAGAAAATCTATTGATTCGACTCCTGCTGTATCGGATGAACTTACTGATCAGGACGACGACTTTAACGAAGAAACGGATGAGAAAGGAGAAACAAAAGTCAATAAAGATGGCTATTTGTTAGGTGGAAGAGAGTATCGCTTTCAAACTTTTACTCTCCCCCGACATCCTACTCGCTTGTATTTGTTTTCATTGGATGCCTCTAAATTATTGGGCTTCAGAGACACTTACATCTTCTTCTTACGAAATTCCAATATAAAACGAATCAACGGAACAGAAGAAGATCGGGAAAGGTTGAAAGAACTTAATATTTTACCTTCCTCTTTGCGCAATCGACCAGTCACTCTTGTTCGTGCAAGGAATTTGTTCAAAATATTTGGTCACAAAGTCGTTCGTCGAGGCCGACCAGTCAGGTTCTCTATTTCTATCTCATATATATTAGAGATGATTACTTTGTTGGTGATCTAGATGAATCTACTTATAATGAGGAAACAAAAGTGGATGAAGATGAACAAACATTTGGAATTTACGATTATACAAAATCCATATCTGGGGTTGATGATGGGCCGTTCAGGCGGCATGCAACTTCTGTTGTGGGCTTTAATAAGCCAAAGTATATTTTTTCAAGTTTAACAACTAGACGATTCGAATACGAGCCCTTAGAACCACTTCATGTTCCTAAAGCGTTAGAAAATGACTCATGGATGTTAAAATGTGCTTTGTCTGCTGGTATGAGTTTATTTTTTTTTAACATCAGCGGAGTTCAATCATCGTTTAATCTTCAATCGACCTACGTCATTCCTAGATCTCCATACAAACGTGGAACAAGTTCCAAAAATTAATCAATCGGATCGTATTCTAGTAGAAATGAGTTCAAAAGATTCAGGAAATACTTTGGTAATTGACACTGATGTTGTGGTCAATCGAGAACCTTCGAGTGAATGGACGGTTGTATCGGACTCAGCACATCCCACGTTATACCCCATCGCTGTAATGCGTGATCAATATCAAGACACGCTTTCATTGTAAATCAAATTCGCTAATGTCGCAGGTACCCATATCGATTCCAACCCACTGAAGAAGGAACTGAGGCAAAGGAGAATGATAACCCCAATAAACCAAACAGACCAACACCATACGATTTACCTGCAAATTTATTGGGTGTTGTGCCATTTAAACCTTTAGTTCCGGTCACACCTTCAATCAGCAGCAGGCAAAAACGAAGTCGGTCAAAAGTTAATGGTACCGAAAGTGCTGGTGGTACGTCATTGTGCGTCCATTGTCGTCAGAAACAAGCCCCAACTCCTGGTCACGGAATTCCTCCAACTCTCACACTTGATTGTGTCAAATGTGAATCAAAGCAACATCCTTCATGTGTTGATTTCAAAGATGACGTTTTAATTTCAAAATGTCTCACTTACGACTGGCATTGTGCTCTATGCAAGGTTTGCACTATATGCAATGATAGTGGTCATGATGGGAAATTGGTGTTTTGTGATGTTTGTGATCGAGGAACACATACATTTTGCATGTCACCCCCTTTGGACGAATTACCTGATGGTAAACTTGTCAAAACTGATTGTTTAGGTGTCTGGTTGTGTACAAAATGCTCTGTATGTCAATCTTGTAAAGTTGCCGATCCTGGTCAAAGCGAGTGGTGCCATGTAATCGTTCCTTCAGCAACACCTCCAACTTTAGGCAACTTTCTTTGTACCTTGTGCAGTACCTGCCATCAGGAGTTTGTACATGATCGATTCTGTCCACTTTGTATAGGAGTATATACTGAAGAGGCGGATGAGTTAGCCATGGTCTGTTGTGATCAATGTGAAAGGTAACATACTTTTTTACTAAAATTAGATGGATACATGTTGGTTGTGACCCTGAACTGACAGAAGAACGCTATGAAGAACTTGTCAAGTCCGAAGATCCGAAATATACTTGTCTTTTATGTGAACCACGTCGATTAGATCGGGCAGTAAATGCGAAGAGGGATGGGAAATATCAAGTTGTAGTGTATAAGGGGTTAACAATTGTTGCACCCCCATTGGTACGTCGCAAATAAAATGTTGCTAGTTAATTCTTAAATTTCAGTATTTTACAGACTTGTTTATTTCATATTTACTCTAATATCTATCTACTTTTGTTGAGTCACTCCAGGTTGTCTTTTGTTGCTATTCATTTCTGTATTAGGTTTTTTTATACTACCAAGGCGAAAAGTTGCTGGTTTTGAACTTTCCTTCATTGTCTTTTTGGTATTCATACGAACACCTCTCATATCCTTCAAATGATCCAAAAACAAACATTGCAAGATAACATGTATGGTAGTCACAAAAGATGGAACCGAGTGAATGATGTATAAAAGATCATCACTACCAAGAATATATGTATAAGAGTATTTGATGTACATTGAGAATAAATAAATCAAAATATTGAACAAGTAAATCACCATAATCCAACAAAAGAAAGAATCCGTTTGAATCAATTGATACAATTGAGATTGAAATGATGCAGTTTTTGATTTCAAGGTTTGCTTGGTTGCCAAAAACATTGGTATGAAATTGAATAGGAATTGGAAATAAATCCAATAAGTTTTCAAAGGACTCCAATTATAAATGACAAAGTTGATGAAGGGTGTATATGGTAAAACAGCAACGGTAGTTGAGAAATAAAAGTAATAAGATCCAGCTAAAATCAAATGTACAATCAACACAAATGAATAGGTAATGATACTGTGTAAGATTGATGTACCATAAAGATGAAGTAGTAAGTTGGCGGAACTGTACACCAATAACAAGGATGTCAAACCTTGAAATCCATAAGTAATTTGAAGAAACACTCCAACCCAAAAGTCGGTTTCGATATAACTACAAACATACGCCATAAAGCAAACTGTTGAAATCAATTGAAACGCTTGAGTCACCACCAACGAAGTATTCATTTTATTTGGATTGGATCTATATTTTAGAATACATCTGATGGTGGTGATAAAACTTCCTAGACATGATAATGCCATCAATGCCAAATGTATAATTCCCAATATTCGATTACTTCGAGGTACGAAATAAACAATTGGTACTAATGCTAACCATGATATTTTCCCTTTTGCTTGTGAGATTGTAAATGATTGTACTGAAATATCACCAATTGTGGTTTGTTGTAACGTTAACGAATTATTGATTCCAATAGTTTCTTTCACTTCACCTTGACATTTTTCGGAATTATAGATTTGAAATTGATCATCATTGCATTTTATTTGATTGGCACATGTACCTTTTCGAATATAGATTTCATTGTACCCAAAAAGAGTTTGATTATCGTGTGACTGTAATCGACAATATTCACCTCCATTGGTAGTTTGTGGTAACAATCGTAAGATATCATCTTGGTTTGATATAAAGTCATATTGTGTACTTTCATATTCAGTCATTTTTAGATTGATACTGACTTTACAACATTCATTGGATGCAATATGTTTCTTTCCTCCTCCACAGTAACCTATTGGACTTCCAGATACGAGATATTCGTAGAGTGGGGTCCACGTTTCGTTGTAGACTTCAGAAGAGTAAGTGAATGGATCCTGAACATTGAAAATGTACATATTTGTAGGTGGACCATTACATTCACCTGTTAACCATTGACTCTGAAATACACTGTTGGAATTCATTTTGATAAATTTCCAACAAATGATAACGTCACTTGTTCGAATAAACGCGCTCGAGGATAAAATACAACTTAGCCAAGTTTCTCTCAAAACTAATTTATTGAATTTAAAGAAATACAGACCTTATGATGATCAATCCTAAAGACTCGCTGTTTAAAAGAACAAATTGATTTTATTAAAGGAATAAGAAATAAAATCAGAAAATAGACTATCGTCTCCTCTTTTTGCTCTTCTTTTCTATACGTTTCGTAGCTCGACTTTCCTTTTTCATCGGTCCATCAACCATCTATAGTTTAATTAGGATACATATGAAAAAATACCTTATAACGACCTTTAACACCTCGAGGTCTACCAGAGATAGCTTTATGGGCACCCTTGGCTACAACCACCTTGACCTTTTCTTTTTCACTACGTTTCTTGTTTTTGGCTTTACCCATAACTTTAGATGCAGCTTCCAGTTTGGCTTTCTCAGAAACATCATCTTGATCAGCTAACGTGGCAGACTTCATTGCAGCCTTTTCCAATCTCCTTTGAGTTCTCATTTGTTTTCTAAACTTGGCTTCGGCTACTTTCTTAATAGGACGTGCATCTAATGCTCGTTGACGGGCCCGGATGATGTCTGCAGCTTCTTTGGTTACTGGCATAGTAGGCTTATTATGCCGATTTTCATCTTGGGTAAACCTAGGTACGTTAATCGAAAATGGTTACCAGGATGGTAAGTCTTCGCGATCGTTAAATGCATATCTATTGAAAGAATCATCAACAACATCTCGTTTTCCCGATTTAGTCAACATCTTTTGTGCCATAGTATAGGCTTGAGCAGTATCAATGGCAAAATCATCTACAATTAGAAATCAAAATTCAAGTACCATCAGAATCAGGCTCTTTTTCTAATGGAACAACTTCAAACCCTTTATTGTTGTCATCATCATCGGAATCCAAGTCGGTATTAACTCTTTTGGTGTTTTTCTTGTCTTTCTTTACACGCTTCATGACCATTTCATCATCAAACAATCCAGTATCGTCATCAAACCCTTCATCGTCTTTTTCAGAGCCAAGTGAACTAAACACTGGGTTGTCAAAGAATAATTTTGCCTTTTTAGACAATGGCGTCTCATCTTCCCTCTTGTTTGCTGGGATAGTGAGCTCACCTTCATCCTCTTCACTTGATGAATCATCGGAAGAGTCATATTCTGTAGTTTTACTCTTTTTGGGCAGTTTCATGGCAGCATCTGCTTCCAAACCATACCATTCTTCAAACGCTTCAGAGGCTGCTTTGACTTTCTTTACTTTCAAAGAAGGATTTCGCTCAATCTTTCTTCGTTCATATTCATCATAAAGTGTGTCCATATCAGCTTCCAGTCGACTGATTTTGTTTTCCAAAGCTTCATCATCAGTAAGATAGTCGCTATCCTCTTCATTTTCGGATTCTGCGTCAGCATCAATACTCTTTTTCACAGTGGGCGCTTGTTGGACCATGATTTTAGCTGCAGATTCGGTATCATCCAAATCAACAGCATTATCACCATAGTTAAGTTCATCTAATCCAATATCATTTTGAGCATCTAAACCAATATCCATAGGTGTGTCCATTCCTAGTCTCATCTTAAGAAGAACCTTTGCTTTCCTCTCTTGTCTCTTCTTCTTTAATTTCTTGAGTTTGGTTTCCATCAATTCACGTTCATTTTGAATCACTGTATCAAGATCTAACTCTTCTTCTGGTTCTTCTTCAACCGTTTCAACTTTTTTAGGTACCAAGTCCATTAATACTCTGATAGAATCTCTCCATTTGATAATCTAAAAATGAATGTTTTGGTGTTTACTTGTTTGAATTCCTTTTTCCCTAAAACCTTCAAATCTTTCAAGTATTCTTTGATTTCTTCTGTAGTCAATGAACTACTTTGAATTGATTGGGAGAAATCATCCTTAGTAAAGGTTAATGCACTTGATCGTGATAGAATGCCAATGAAATCAGGACTCTTTATAAACTCTGCAACATCATTAGTGGTGTGAAGAGTGTAATCGCCATCTTCATAACCATCACGATGTCTTTTTCTTTTTTCAGGATGGAACAGATCGTTCATAATTGCACCTGATTGTTATTCTAGTTTGTAATATTACCTTGCTGTTCTTTAATCTTTTTCAATGATAATTCTTCTGGCTCAACTCCGTCATCCATTTCTTTGAAAGCAAATTTGGCATCCAATAATCTAGGATCAATCTTTTTAGGTGCCAGAAAGTTTTGACACACTACAAAAATTTCAGCGGAGACATTACGGGATGAAGCAGGCTTGGTAGCCTCAACTTTTCCAAACAGTTGATTGAAAACCCACATCAACTTATTGTAATCTTTGGATCTAACAATAAGTGTAGTTATGAATACCTAAAGACCTTGGTAACAAAAGTACCACCCGGCACTAGAAATTCTGTGGCCAATTTACAAGCAGATAACGTCAATTCCGATTGGGTAAAAGCATCTAAACAGTTAAATATGAACAATAGTGAATTGAGGGGTTAGTGACCGAAATAAAACCAATAGTAGTTGATTACCTTGCGCCCACGATACACCCACATTTGGAGCACCATCATGAAGGACAACATCAGCTTTCCAAGTCTTTAAATCGCGTTTGAGGGTGATTCGACAAGATGGAGTTGTAATCTAGAATGAATAACATTTTGTTTACATCTTCCACATGCGTTATACAACCAGGAATTGGTTTTATAGCAGCCAAATCCACACCGACAATCAAATTTGGTTTTGGCATGTATTTTGATGCAACCTGAAGCCAACCACCTGAATGCATATTAGAGATAAATTTTTCATACCAGGAGCAGCACATAAATCAATCAAACACTTTGATTTTTCCAAAAAAGCATATTTTTTGTTCAATTGAATCAATTTGAAGGCCGAACGAGCACGATAACTAGAACATCAATAACAAGTAACTTACCCCTGCTCCTTGGCCATGTGATAATATTTATCCAATCTCCCTTTTGCATGTTTTTTGGTTGCTCCCATATGCAATAATTTAGATTTAAAAAAAAAAAAAAAAATTATAAATTCAATTTGAATGTGAAATTGAGTTCTTGAGATGATAAAAATAATAACTTTTAAAGTTGTCATAGAGTTAGTCTCAAACTAGTAAATGCATCAAGTAGTCTAGATGGGAATATTTTTATAAGCAGAGAGTGAATGACACTGATATCATTACATAGAAGAGCAACTTCATTACATGCAATGAAATCAGTTCATTGATCTTTTTTCAAAGTATCAACTCTTTGGTACACAAACGTAAATAGTCAAAAAACGGTTTGTCGGAGAATAGACGAGTGGCTTTTCAACTACTATAAAGCTTCAAATTTTTTCTTTTACTTTCTTTCATGTTACAATTTCAATGGTAAGTTCAATTATCAGAATGTATCGCATATGATGATCAAAATATATTTGCTACTTTAGAGCTTTGGCTATGAAACTATACATATCACCCATAGAATCTGATGCACTCTTTTCTCCCTTTACTTTGCCTTTGATAGAATTATATTAATCTTTTAGATTCAATTCAACTAGAAAAGTAAATCTCTAGTCGACTTGTGTTATTGATTTTGTGTGTTTGGTCGTGATGAATACTAGGCATTTGTCTCAGGCGTCATGCCGATGATGAAAAACCCCGAGCTACCTTATTTTATATTTCTGAACTTAAACACACACAATGCTACAACCATTTTATCGCTGAAATGTCTTTCCAAATATCTTGTCTTGTAAAGCATTTGAACTTGTCAATTGTTAGGATGTATTGTCCAGTTCAACTTCTTTACAATGGATAATTGAATTTTGGGCGAATTTTTGATAGCTTCTATATTAAATATATAAATTGAACACATTTTTTTCTTATGTCTTGCTGGTTGCTGCAAATTTAATGGTAATGGATAGTTTACCAAATTTTGGAGGTATCATACAGTTCGCGTCCAAAGAAATATAATAGCCCATGTGTTTTCAATCCATGAATTGGATAAATGATATCTACTTGTGATGGACTGTATAATTTAATTGGATATATCCAAAATTTAATTGAATAAGGTTTTACACATGGCATTTTCAATAGTTAGTAGTGGTGAGAATTACTTCTCCTGATCAAAAACGGTTAAATACGTAGATAATATGCTCGCTACTGGGAGCTTACTTTCGGATATGAATATAATAAATTGCAAATATTAACAGAAAGTGGAAAATGAATTGAAAAAATGATCTCACCAAATAGCACTGGGGATGTTGACGATATAAAGTACCCATTTAATTCAATTACGATATATTCTGACGAGTTTTAAAAATACGCCCTTCCCTCTTTGATATCACTAACTTCTTCACTATCCCCAAGAATTAATCTTCCAATGTTATCCGATGCCGTTCGAACATCTTCTCCAA
This sequence comes from Globomyces sp. JEL0801, assembly GCA_027595885.1. Classification (NCBI taxonomy): domain Eukaryota; kingdom Fungi; phylum Chytridiomycota; class Chytridiomycetes; order Rhizophydiales; family Globomycetaceae; genus Globomyces; species Globomyces sp. JEL0801. The sequence continues at coordinate 10,757 of JADGIX010000277.1, forward strand.
ACCGTATTTTAATCTTATCCCATTTTTGTTTGCTTTTCATCTGTTTTAATCTACAAACGTAGCTGGTTAGATCTTCCAATTGTGTTCTACCAATCCGTACGTTCAATCTGAGTCTATTAAGAAGTGGACTGGTGATATGCCATAGACGATATGTGTAATAAATGAGTTCAACGACGGATAATAATGAACACCATACTAGCCATCCAAAAACAACCCATTTTAAGACAAGTGGAAACCTCACAAGCTCCCCTCCATCGCTCAAATATACTTGGCAATAAGTAGAGTCCACTGAACAATCAGTACTAGTATATTCTTCATATGGCATGGCTGTTCGTAATAACGTAGCATAGGTATATCCCAATTTCTCCTCGAATTTATCATTGGAGTAATCAAAACTTAAACTTGGAGGAAATGAATCTGGGGCAATGTTAGATATTGTGTGGCTGATGGTCTTGGATGTTAAAATTGGTTCCAAGAGCTTATATGAGACCGATAACCGTCTAGAATTCGACAGACAATATGCACCATAAGTGGTACAACCTGAATTTGAATGTTTTACGATCTCCATATCCATAGGTGTGGTTTTACCAAATCTGTTGGTGTGAAAATTAGATAAGGTGGTTCCGCGTTTATCTGATGTTGTAATATCACATTCCTTTGATTTTATAGCAGAACCATCAGCATTATATGAAGATATCTGTATAGTTGATTTGGTTCCATATTCTAACATTTCAAAACTCTTTATATTGGACCAAATGGTATTTTTAGGTAATTCGGTTATGCTGGGCTGAACATCTTGACAACTAGTAGATATCACTATGATATCTTGATCAACTTTAAAACGAACAACTTGAAGGGGATTTGCTTTGACTAGATTTGAAGAAATAGGCAAGAATTGATATCCAGACTCATATAGTCCATTACAGGAAACACAATAATTAATAGCACCATTAGCCATTGAAATTATATCGCTGAACGTCGAGTTAGGGATGGAGCTGAGTACATTTGGTAATCGTTTGGTGGTGCCATATCCAATTGGAGCTATTGTAGGTTCATCGTAAATCAGAAACAACAATACTTGTGATAAACAGAAAAAAGCAACCACTTTATGTCAGTGAAATCTAAACCTACCATTTATTTTTGTGATGATATTCAATGATATGGTTTCCGTTGTTTCTGATAACTTCTTCAACGTCATAGATCCATTCAATACTCTATAAATCAAACCAAGTGTTTGTAGTCGATAAGAAAGTACGAAAATAATACCAATAGAAGCTAAATCAAGAAAAAAAAGAAATATTTTCATTCCAAACGCTAGATGGACTGAATTCACCCGAATTGGTTCTAACGTATATATGATTAACCGAACACCGACAAGTATTAATAGAATAATACATATTAATAGTGACTCGTAGTGGATTGTGACGTTACGGTTGTATGCATCTACACCCGAATAGTACCATTTAGCAAACAACCGTTCCAGACGACCTGTAAAATCGCCACCATTTGATGAAGCATTAACAGATTGTTTGTCAGCGTGAAGGGGCTGTGGTATGTGTCGTTCTACTGGTGATTTTGGTGGTGCGACTTTTTCTTGCTTAGGTTGGTCTGTTTTGATACCTGTGTCACTAGAGATGATTTTTGGAATTTCATTGGTGACAGATAAGCGGACTTCTGGTTTTTCTGGTGGTAGAGAGATTTCTGGAGCTTCAATTTCTGATCCGGAAGCAGTGGACGAGACTTGACTTTCTTTTAAAGTATTCATTTGGTTGGGGATAGTTAATCGACTTGGACTGGTTCGTAACCCTCTTTTTGATGGACTTTTAGAAAGGGGGCCAATTGGTTCTTTATTGCCTTCCATATTCGATTCAACAACACTGGAACGTTCTGAATCTTGCTCAGATGTAGATACACTATGCATACTAACTCGAGATACCACTGTTTGCGAGGCTCTCGTACTTGAGGCAGTATTCATCATTGAATTACTAGGTTGTAATCTTGATTGTTGACTTTGAGCAGCCTGTATTGCAGCTGGACCAAAAGGAAATGGATTTGAATCTCCATTTGATGGAACACGGGCAGACATCGGACCTCTATCTGCTTCTACTGCGGACCGTCGTGAAGGGGCGAATAGTGTAGCTCGTCTGGCATATGAAGCACTTGGTTGAATTTTGCCGGTTGGAAAAGTATCCATTTCATCATCATCACTATCATCATCTTCTTCAACTGTTGGATTGTTTTCTTCGTTGTTGTTCATTTCAAGAGAAAAAAACGCGCGTTTTAATGAAGTGATTAACACAGACAAAAACAAGTACAACTCTATCACCATCATTAGAAATATTACTTTCTGTTAATTTAGAATGAAATAGATTTTAATCACTCCGAATCTTCCAATATCTCATGTAATGATTTGATGAAACTTATTCGGCAGTTTAAATTGTTGGTAGTATGCAAGCCAGACCCTGGATGAATTAGTGAACTCACATTATACATGGTTAAACAGTAAATGATATGCTCGTTCAAGTATGATAAGTTCAGAGTTGCGATGGGAGATGTAAGAAAACAAAAATGATCTCACCCAGGATCGAACTGGGGACCTTGACGATGTAAACGTCACGAATTAATCTTCCAATGTTATCCGATGCCGTTCGAACATCTTCTCCAAACCGTATTTTAATCTTATCCCATTTTTGTTTGCTTTTCATCTGTTTTAATCTACAAACGTAGCTGGTTAGATCTTCCAATTGTGTTCTACCAATCCGTACGTTCAATCTGAGTCTATTAAGAAGTGGACTGGTGATATGCCATAGACGATATGTGTAATAAATGAGTTCAACGACGGACAATATTGAACACCATACTAGCCATCCAAAAACAACCCATTTTAAGACAAGTGGAAACCGCACAAGCTCCCCTCCATCACTCAAATATACTTGGCAATAAGTAGAGTCTACTGAACAATCAGTACTGATGTATTCTTCATATGGCATGGCTGTTCGTAATAACGTAGCATAGGTATATCCCAATTTCTCCTCGAATTTATCATTGGAGTAATCAAAACTTAAACTTGGAGGAAATGAATCTGGGGCAATGTTAGATATTGTGTGGCTGATGGTCTTGGATGTTAAAATTGGTTCCAAGAGCTTATATGAGACCGATAACCGTCTAGAATTCGACAGACAATATGCACCATAAGTGGTACAACCTGAATTTGAATGTTTTACGATCTCCATATCCATAGGTGTGGTTTTACCAAATCTGTTGGTGTGAAAATTAGATAAGGTGGTTCCGCGTTTATCTGATGTTGTAACATCACATTCCTTTGATTTTATAGCAGAACCATCAGAATTATATGAAGATATCTGTATAGTTGATTTTGTTCCAAATTCCAACAATTCAAAACTTTTAATATTGGTCCAAATGGTATTTTTAGGTAATTCGGTTATGCTGGGCTGAACATCTTGACAACTAGTAGATATCACTATGATATCTTGATCAACTTTAAAACGAACAACTTGTAGAGGATTTGCTTTCACTAGGTTTGAAGATATAGGCAAGAATTGATATCCAGACTCATATAGTCCATTACAGGAAACACAATAGTTCCCAGCACCGTTCGCCATTGAAATTATATCGTTGAACGTCGAGTTAGGGATGGAGCTGAGTACATTTGGTAATCGTTTTGTGGTGCCATATCCAATTGGAGCTATTGTAGGTTCATTGTATATCAGAAATAACAATACTTGTGATAAACAGAAAAAAGTAACCACTGTATGTCAGTAAAATCTAAACCTACCATTTATTTTTGTGATGATATTCAATGATACAGTTTCCGTTGTTTCTGATAACTTCTTCAACGTCATAGATCCATTCAATACTCTATAAATCAAACCAAGTGTTTGTAGTCGATAAGAAAGTACGAAAATAATACCAATAGAAGCTAAATCAAGAAAAAAAAGAAATATTTTCATTCCAAACGCTAGATGGACTGAATTCACCCGAATTGGTTCTAACGTATATATGATTAACCGAACACCGACAAGTATTAATAGAATAATACATATTAATAGTGACTCGTAGTGGATTGTGACGTTACGGTTGTATGCATCTACACCCGAATAGTACCATTTAGCAAACAACCGTTCCAGACGACCTGTAAAATCGCCACCATTTGATGAAGCATTAACAGACTGTTTGTCAGCGTGAAGGGGCTGTGGTATGTGTCGTTCTACTGGTGATTTTGGTGGTGCGACTTTTTCTTGCTTAGGTTGGTCTGTTTTGATACCTGTGTCACTGGAGATGATTTTTGGAATTTCATTGGTGACAGATAAACGGACTTCTGGTTTTTCTGGTGGTGGAGAGATTTTTGGAGCTTCAATTTCTGATCCGGAAGCAGTGGACGAGACTTGACTTTCTTTTAAAGTATTCATTTGGTTGGGGATAGTTAATCGACTTGGACTGGTTCGTAACCCTCTTTTTGATGGACTTTTAGAAAGGGGACCAATTGGCTCTTTATTACCTTCCATATTCGATTCAGCAACACTGGAACTTTCTGAATCTTGCTCAGATGTAGATACACTATGCATACTAACCCGAGATACCACTGTTTGCGAGGCTCTCGTACTTGAGGTAGTATTCATCATTGAATTACTAGGTTGTAATCTTGATTGTTGACTTTGAGCAGCCTGTATTGCAGCTGGACCAAAAGGAAATGGATTTGAATCTCCATTTGATGGAACACGGGCAGACATCGGACCTCTATCTGCTTCTACTGCGGACCGTCGTGAAGGGGCGAATAGTGTAGCTCGTCTGGCATATGAAGCACTTGGTTGTATTTTGCCGGTTGGAAAAGTATCCATTTCATCATCATCACTATCTTCATCTTCTTCAACTGTTGGATTGTTTTCTTCGTTGTTGTTCATTTCAAGAGAAAAAAACGCGCGTTTTAATGAAGTGATTAACACAGACAAAAACAAGTACAACTCTATCACCATCATTAGAAATATTACTTTCTGTTAATTTAGAATGAAATAGATTTTAATCACTCCGAATCTTCCAATATTTCATATAATGATTTGAAACTTATTCGGCACTTTAAATGGTTGGTAATATGCAAGCCAGACACTGGATGAATTAGTGAACTCTCAATATACATGGTTAAAAAGTAATTGATATGCTCGTAATCGATTCAAGTATGGAGTTGTGATGGGAGATGTAAGAAAACAAAAATGATCTCACCCAGGATCGAACTGGGGACCTTGACGATGTAAACGTCACG
>JADGIX010000278.1:0-15564 GCA_027595885.1 Globomyces sp. JEL0801
AATCAATCAAGAGAGTTTAATTGGTTAAATGACGCTACTCTGCTTATTGGAAATATTGGAATTCAATACGGGTTGGTAGTCCTCACCCATAACAGTATCGTCAAGTTGAAAGTTTACTTTGATTATTTACCTATATTCAAGCACTTGCATAACTCTATTTATGTCATGTACTTTCTACCACCCCTTCCATTGGCTCTCATCGTATTGTCGATGGTGGATGGTCAAGCAAAAGGAACCTTAGCTAGATCTTCCGTTTACAACACAAAATACTACAAACCATTTGCCATTGTCGCCATTTCTCTTGTTAATGTCTTTTCAAGAAATCAAATCATCTGATGTCGGTCCAACACCTAAAGGCATAGCATCATCAAGTGTCAGTCCAACCCCAAAAGGTAAACCATCATCTGATGTTGGTCCAACTCCAAATGGTAAACCATCAACCATATCCAAAAACAATAACAATCAAAGTGGTACACTAAGCATGAATACATTCTACAGACTTGTAAGCATTCTCATCATCATAGACATGCTTGGAAAAGTTCTAGTCATCCTAGATTATCCTGCATTTGATAGTATCGTCACACTCACCTCTTTAGCACTTCGAAGTTTAGCGAATCTAAAATTTGGTATGAAATTGAAATCTCATTTATCATATCAACCTAGTACTGATGATAAACCAACACGTAAACCTACCAATACAAATACAAATGTGAATGTATTTCAAACTATGAAAACAAACCCACAATCATTAATGACTGCAAATGATCGTATGGCTGTATTGGGTTCTCAAAGATAAAGAGCGTATTGATATAGATGCAACGCAATAAATATTTTTCTTTCCTTATCTCTGTAAATTGAACATTGATTTGTATAACTACTATATCTGCTATGCTGATTGCACCATCTTATCTTGCCTTTGATACCTTCTTAATCATCTAATAATACTCGATTGTCCAGATCAGGGTATATTGCCTTTTTCCTTTTACTCTATAAAGATTTGCGAAAAATTGTATTATCTCTGTAACCTGAGGTTAACCATGAGGTTACTAACCTCATGGTAAAGACCAAACCTTCCACTCATATACAGTCGCTAATTGATAAACAACCTAATAGTTACTTTGGTTCTGCTATTTTTTCTACTTCACATTCCACCATTATTAAAAAGACGCATATAATTTTGTTGCTGAAATTTGGACTCGAAGGTATCCATTACAAAACTCCCTAGTTTGGGAAGTGTTTTTGACAATTCAAATGGGAGATAGAAATTGGATTTCTTGTAACCACCCAAAAGCAAAAAACTTGGACCCTTGTTCTGAAATACATTATTTTACGTTTAAATTAGTGATAACAACTTTAAATTAGTGATAACAATTGAATTACTGAGCTTATCTTTGATTGATTTTAAGGTCTTATATTAAAAAAATAATTCAAGTGATCCAACTTGTGTGTTTTTGTTCATCTTCAACTACGTGTTTTCAAATTCTGTGATGTTTTGATGTCAAAAGAGAGACGCGGTTTTTTACCTATAATGTCCAAGCAACCTAATTTACTGCAACTCACAGGTGCTATGCTCTTTGTAGGAATTGGGTTCTCAATCTCCCTAAATACTCTCCTACAATACGGTGTTTCATTCAAGTACCAAAACGATAATGGTCGTCAGAAACTACTTAATTTACTTTGTTTTGTCTCCATTATCTCAATGATTCCATATTACTACACGAATCAATCAAAAGAGTTTCACTGGTTAAACGATGCGACTCTGTTTATTGGTAATATTGGGATTCAATACGGGTTAGTGGTTCTCACCCATAACAGTATTGTCAAGTTGAAAGTTTACTATGATAAGTCACCTATTTTCAAGCACTTGCATAACTATGTTTATGCCATGTACTTTCTACCACCCCTTCCGTTGGCTCTTATAGTATTGTCGATGGTGGATGGTCAAGCGAAAGGCACGTTAGCTAGATCTTCCATTTACAACACTAAATACTACAAACCATTTGCCATTGTTGCCATTTCTCTTGTCAATGTCTTTTCAAGAAATCAAATCATCTGATGTCGGTCCAACACCTAAAGGCATACCATCATCAAGTGTCAGTCCAACCCCAAAAGGTAAACCATCATCTGATGTTGGTCCAACTCCAAATGGTAAACCATCAACCATATCCAAAAACAATAACAATCAAAGTGGTACACTAAGCATGAATACATTCTACAGACTTGTAAGCATTCTCATCATCATAGACATGCTTGGAAAAGTTCTAGTCATCCTAGATTATCCTGCATTTGATAGTATCGTCACACTCACCTCTTTAGCACTTCGAAGTTTAGCGAATTTAAAATTTGGTATGAAATTGAAATCACATTTTTCAAATCAACTCAGTACTGGTGATAAACCAACACGTAAACCTACCAATACAAATACAAATGTGAATGTATTTCAAACCATGAAAACAAATCAACAATCATTAATGACTGCAAATGATCGTATTTCTAGACCTCAAAGAAAAGATTAAGATCGTATTGATATAGATACAAAGTAATAAATTATCTTCTTTCCTTTATTGGTTCTTGTTTATTGAAAAACAATATTTTAACCAATTAAAATTGAGATCAGTATTGATGGGTCGTGTTCTAGTTTTTGAACCTCACTGTGGGAATTATATGTCTACTCCTAAACATATCGTTTATTACTACGTGCCATACTATTTATAATACTTCACTATATCTAATATCACAAACATATCCTGGTATCATTATTGAACCAAACGTTTTCAAAATGTAACGCGTTTTTTTGGCTCTCAAAAATGTCAAAATCACCTAATCTACTACAACTAACTGGAGCGATGTTATTCACTGGTATTGGGTTTAGCATCTCACTTAATACACTCCTACAGTATGGTATCTCATTTCATTTCCAAAACGATAAAGATCGTCAAAAACTATTAAACTTATTTTGTTTTGTATCCATTATTGCATTAATTCCATATTACTATACAAATCAGTCTAAAGAATTCAATTGGTTAAATGATACGACGTTATTCATTGCCAATTTTGGGGTTCAATTTGGACTAGTTGTTTTAATTCACAATAGTCTCGTCAAATTAGACGTTTATTATGATCAACAAACGATTTTCACACAATTCAGAAAGTATGCATACATTCTATACTTTTTACCTCCATTTCCATTATCATTGGTTGTGTTGTCTATTGTGGAGAGTCAATTGAAAGATTCGCTGGCTCGATCTTCCTATTACTATACACAGTTATACAAGCCATATTCAGCAGGTGCTGTATTTATTGTCAATATCATATCTATTACTGTTGATATGATGCTCATTTACAAAGTCGTGTATTTGAGGAAAACTTTGGTTGGTCATCAACCAAGTATTAAAATCAATCAAGTCAATGTCAATACAAAGCCGAAAAGTACTGGTAAAAGAAAAGAAAATAATGGGTTGAATGATAGGAATTACTAAACCGACTGCCAATTTAACTCTACAAACATTCTACAAATTAATTAGTATTTTGGTATTAATTGATTTGACTTGCAAAGTATTGGTTGTTATGAATTATCCAGTATTTGATACTGCAATCACAATCACTTCATTGTCACTTCGAAGTCTAACAAGTTTGAAATTTGGAATGAAATTGAAAAATTATCATCAAGATCAATCAAGTACTGATGATGTAAGGTCAAGCATATTTCAATCAAACTTTAAATCATTTTTGGAACCAATACCACCTTCAAATACTTTAAAACGTCCAATTCCTGATGGTCAAAAAATTCAAATGGATATACCTAATGATGTTATTGATTTGGATCCCAAAAATTGATACAATAAATTTCAAATAGAATTGTACGTTTATTGTCGTAGTTTTAAAATAATGAAATCAAAATAATACTGGCAAAAATCAAACATCCAATCCAAAAATTAAGTTGGATTTCATTCAACAATACAATCTCCTTTACCCGATTAAGCTTCAATACCATCTGTGATTGAGAATTGGTATCAATTGGTGAGTGAGATTCGACAGGTTTCGGATTTGTAGTTGATGATTCAATAGTACGTAGACTATATCCAGTTTGGGTCAATTCTACACTTTGTACGGATCCAAAGAAATCTGTTACATATGCCTATATTTATAAAATCAATGGGTATATATATACCTTATCTAAAGGACGCTTAAATAAATGTGTCCCAAAAGTCGGGTGTGAGTGCATTTTCTGATAATCATAAGTTCCAAACTATGAAAACAAATTAAATTCCATTCAATATAGATACCAAATAAGCCTAAAATAAATTTAAAAATAAAAATACAATAGTTTCTTGATCATTCGGTTTCAAGAATTCCAACGTTTCTAAATTGTAATATGTAAATCGATCAATAACAGCCACGCCAATTTCATGATCAGCATGGTGTGAATAACTAGGTTCACCCGTTCGACTCGATGCAGCCGAAAGTATATTAGGGGAATAGATTTTAGAAAACATTGAAGACGCTTGACAAGTATCAATCATGAATAATATTTCATGATATCGATTTTTTTCATACCTATAATAAAATATGTGATATAGTTAGTTACATTTGTCCAAAAGCATCTGCTATATCTTGAGCCTGTAATTCTTCATTATCTTGAAATTTCAAGAATTCGTCTCCTCCATGTCCAGTCATAAATACAAGGATATTGGACCGATCATCAGTTAGTAAACGTTTCGAGCGAGGTACATGATCTTCCACTCTCCCTGTAAATATCAATTAATACCCAATTCTAATACCTTGTCACTGTTAATGCGATTGGAAAATTACCTTACAAGTTAATCAATAGTTTATAAAAACCTAGTCGATTAATAAACCTATCAATATTACCTGTTAATAATCGCACAAAGTTTTCTACATTCACATCATAACCCCTGTAATCTACTTCAATATTATCACCATATAAATCCACTAAACATATAAATATATAAAAGAAACGTTACGTATCCGTTTGTTACTATTGTATACAGTTGCAGGAACAGGATTACGAGCATTACAAGCGATATCATCAGCCAACATTAAAATAATGTTTGAATCCGGAATTCCTAATCGTTTTACTGTTCGATACATGCTCAGAGTATTAGCAATATGACGATAATTGAACCAAAAGCGAGAAGTATCAACTAGAACTGCCCAATTGTTTGTGTGTCTATGATAAGTGTTTTGTAAGTGATACCCACTAGACGAAAAGAATCCATCAACCAAATCAGGATCTGAAGGGACAAAAGTAGCTTGTGAAATGTTTGACCAGCGACTGAATACTGTCGTAGCCAGTAACAAGGGGGAGATGAACATTGGAAAAACTCGAAAGCAAAGTTGATAAATTTAAAACCAAAGGGGACGAAAGGGAAAGCAAAAGGAAAGAAAACGAACCACTCTGGGATGATATTCAACAATGGAAAGGCAGTAAGTTGATGATTGGATTCCATCTAATAAAGTCAATGAGTGATGAAATGGAATTAGATACACTTCATTCCTTATAAAAGGTATACATGATTTGTAATATACTGATTTCTAAGTGTAAAAATATATTACAAAGGAAAGTAAACGAATTTAAACTATAAATGATTGTACTGGTGGATATTGTGATGGATCAGAGGGAAACACATTCACACTCTTACTAACTTGGCTTCTAACAGACTGTTGACGGGTTTGTTCGGTAGTATATTCTTCAGAACTGTCAGGTTTGTAAATATTACGTAATGTCGTTCCGAATTTCAAATTGGCTCCAGCTCTGAATGATAGGGAAAGGACAGTGACAATACTATCAAAGACTGGATAATTCATCACTACTCCCACTTTACCCAATACATCAAGAAGAACTAACACAACAATAATATTGTATGTGGCATCCAAAGAGAGAGATTTAGATCCTAATCTAGCTGGATTAGATTTTTGTTTTGACATAGATTGCACTGTATTTGCCAATTTCTTCACCTTATTCATCAACATATAGTCAGCGTAAATGGCCAAGATATTAACACACAAGATCAGCCCAATTGCGATTGGTTTGTAGTATAGAGTGTTATATTGGGAATTTCTTGCTGGTAGTTTGGTTGTTTGGGCATCATAGATGGACATCACAATAAGTGATAATGGCAAGAGTGGGAAAATATACAGAATGATGATGTATTTGTTGATCATCTTCATAAAAGATTTCGGTTTTGAAACACCATTGGTAATTTTGACGATACTGTTATGGAATAAGATGACTAGACCATATTGAATAGCGATATTGAATACCAATAAACAAACATCATTGAGAATAGGAAATTCTTTGGTTTGATTGGTATAGTAATAAGGTACGAAAAAGAATACGGAAACAAAACACAAGAAATTAAGAAGGGTTTGGCGCGTTTTGTCTTGGAGAATATTGAATGATATTCCATATTGAATGAATGTCAATGATGATTGAATGAATGTTGCTCCACAAAAGAACATTGCTCCAGAAAGTTGTAGTAAATTGGTCATTCTCTAATTCTATTATTTCCAGTCATCATGCTTTTATATCACCTACCGTACGTTGCCTCAAATATGGCGGGTTTTTTTCCAAGTCCCCAATACGCCACTGAAACATCTTAGGATTTGGTCTTAATACCCAACTATTTTAACGCTTATCTTAATCGCGTGTAAAAATTAACCTGTTGTTCAATTCCAATTTGTTATTCTTGAAATCATCGTTTTTTTGAAGATAATTTCCAAAACCTTTTTCACTGGGTTCATAAGGCTCCTTAATATGTTTGAGATCGACGAATTTGAGTTATTCTACCAATTGAGCCAGTGGTTTTTGGTCCACTGTTTTGCTTTTTTTATGACGTATGTTCAGGCACTAGTTTTAGTTCCTGTCTATTTAATGCAACTTTTTCCGAATCATTTGTATATTGGTGTTGCAATTATGAATACCATCATGTCACTTTGAATAAAGCGATCATTAAGCAGAAACACCATAACACCAAAACAATGAAATTTAATATAAATTTATTATACTTAAGGTTGATAGACACGAGAAGGAAAATTGTTGGGCATGTCATTTGGTAGTGGATTTTGAAAAATATTAACATTCATGTCTTTCATTTCAATTCTAGAATGATTTCGACCACTTTCTGAATAATTTGAATACACCTTGGTATGATTGGAAGTGGAACTTTCGGAACTCTCTGGTTTATATATATTGCGTAATGTGGTTCCAAATTTCAAATTGGCAGCGGAACGGAATGCTAAAGATGTTACTGTTACAACACTATCGAAAACCGGTACATCAACAATTACCAATATCTTCATCAGCACATCAATACTGACTAGAACTAGAATGATATTATATGTAGCACGAAGTGATAATGATTTTGATCCAAATGTTTTCGGTTGTCGTTTTGCATTTGAAGTGTTAGGACTGAGAGATTCTTTCAAAGCGAGCACCTTGTTCATCAAAAGATAATCCGCAATAGATGCCAAAACATTAATGCTAATCACAAGGAAAACTGTCAGTGGCTTGTAGTATTGTGTATTGTACACAGAATCTCTTGCAGGCATATGTTTCGATTGTGCGTCTTTAATAGAAAGACCAATAAATGCTAATGGCACAATTGGTATGATATAGATAACAAGGATGTACTTGTTTATCATTTCCAAAATATTTTTTCGGTTTGAGAGTCCATTGATTAGTTTCACAATCGAGTTATGCAACAACATCATTAAACCGTACTGTATACATATACTGAAGAATAATAAGCAAAGATCATTCAAAATGGGTACTTCCAGAGTTTGGTTTGTATAGTAGTAAACCGCCAAAGTAAAGACCGATAAAAAGCATAGTAGATTCAGTATAGTCTGTCTAGATTTATCTTGCATGAAATTGAAATTGATTCCATATTGTATCAGAGTGAGGATGGACTGGGTAAAACACACCCCACAAAAGAATAATGCTCCAGATAGTTGTAAAAGATTCATAAAAATTGATTTCTAAGTTGAACAGTCGAAACTTGTATCTTCATGTTTATAAATGTTTTGGGATGTTTGACGAAACTTAGTAGAGCCTCCTTTTCAATTGGCTCAAATCCTTTTAGTTGAAAACATTGCGCCGTCTAGGAAAATGGGAGTTGGTTTTCACGGAATCAATAGGAAATTAGAGCACTACCTTTCTATCGACACGGAGACACTTTAAACGGTGGTTGTGGTTGTACTACATAAATTTTGGTGGTGCTTGTACCACCCAACTACTAACTATCGAAAGAATCACTTTCATACCAATGTCCCAATCGTTGATAATATCCAATAAGTTAAAAGAAGAATAAATGAATACTTTTAAATAACTACATCAATTAGTTAAGTGTTCATATCATCCACGTGCCAGTATAAATTTGTAATGTATCATGGGCTTGCCAAGATACTGTCATCCTTCAAGGCTGGCAGAATCAAATTGGAAGCACTGGCACACTTATTTCCTACTTTTATCATTCAAAACGTAGACTGTATCTTCGATTTCATGACAACACTGTCTGATATTCCAGTTTAATATCATTTATCAGTTTATATAAAGTAGAATTTAATACTGAGAATTTATCACAATGAAAACAAGGTTGGAATCTTTTTTGATAAAAGATCTAACAAAACTTGATACACGGTTACAATCCAACCAAGATCTGCTTTTGGAAAAGTGTGACAACTATTTAATTGAATCTTTCAGATTTAAAATGGATTGTCACTGAATTTTTAAGAAAATGGGTATTTATTGAATCAAATAGTTATTTGAAAGGACTTGCTGTTGTCTCCTGAATGTTTACATATCCCCACCTCCAACATCAACCATTACCAAATTATTCGTATCTCCATCACCTCCAGCATCACAATTCGCATTATCATTTTTATCCAACAACGTTTGTTTATCTTCCGTGATTGCATTATAGATGTAATAAAACGTTCTATATCCAAACCAGGACACTGAGAATGTAATAGTAGCAATCATGAGTAAATCATCGATGATCCCATTTTTATCCATAAACGTATAAATGGCCAACATAGTCAATGGAATCGGTACAACTCGAAATGAATAATCCATATAATTGGTTAACTTTCGATCTTTCAGTTTAGTAGTCACATAATGTACAATAGCATATTCCATCAATGAAATAAACACGAACCCGAAAATGGTGGTGATAAACATATCCAAAGCGGTAGCATATGCAACTTTAGGTAAATCGGAAGTCATGACGAAATTCAATGTAACTGTTGATAAGAGTAATGAAACTGCAAATCCTCCACGAGTTGGTAATGCAGTCACATCGATCCAATACCCAATTGAAGAACATAAACCTATAAAGTAAAGTGGTATGACATATTTCATTAGATAAGTGGTTGCAATTCTTGATATTTGAATTGTTAATGTCAACATATCAAAAGGTTTTGTACCTTGTCGATACAATATTTGATCCCGTTTCGTTTCAACAGTATCTAATTTCCATAAAGCCGATTGAAAGGTATCACGAATCAATGGAAAGTTTGATCCCCCATCAATATTATCAAAGTATTGTAACTGCATCAAATCTTGGTTATACCCATAGGAGACAATTTTAATAGGTAATGATTGGGTATCGAATGGAAAGGTGTTTAGTTTGAATGGTAAACCAAAATTCATGATCAATCTTCTAGACCAAGATACTTGACCATCTCGTTGAATCATTAGTATTGAATCCAAACTATCCATTTTACCCAATTGATTAAAGAAATAAACATCCGGTGTCCAAATCAATTGTTCATTTAATGATAAAGCTTCATTCTTAAAATCTTCATCATATTTCAATCGATCATCATTCCATTGTAATTTCAAAATAATATCCATTTCATACCCATTCGTTATTGGATTAATATTTGCTATCCTATTGATTTGGTATTGGACTTTTACTACAGTAGGATCCTGGCCGAATTGTGGTCGTTCCAGTTTATCATAGATACTGGAATTGGTTAATCTACCAACTAATGCATCAATGGAAGGTAATTGCGATTGACATTGGATCCAATTGAACAATAATATCCATCCTACTTTCATATTTTTTTATAAAGTAAGGAATGAATTTTGGTTTCTATTGAATTTCGTTTGTCTCGAAACGTGAACCTGAAATTGATACCAATACGAACCCAAGCTTGTTTTTTTCGTGTACATCCATTGGTATAGATGATGATTATCATCATTTATAGTGTTTATGAATCACTGGATCAAAAGATGTACTTGAAAGCGGGTGGATTGGATATTGGTTTCGTGGGTGAAGATGTTGATATGCTACAGTTTATCAATAAATAGATCCATAATAATACAAATTTATATTAGTAAAAAGGGTGATATGCTACAGTTTATCAATAAATAGATCCACAATAATATAAATTTATATTAGTAAAAAGACAAGTGAACTCAACGAATCTAGAAATAAAGAATCCAAGGAATTCCACTTTTATTTTCTAACTTGTACTATAGTAGGACCTTTTTCAAATGATAATCGATCATTCAACGTTTGATTTGTATCATGAGTTTCTAAATCAACATCTTTACCATCAACATTTGTCAAAATACATAATCCAACTTCTTCCTCTCCATTCACTGGCGTATTCGTACCACTCTTCTCATCTCGTCCATACAACTTTTGATAATTATGTATCCGGTAAGCAATCCAACCAGCAATAATGGCAATATTCGTGTATAGAATGAGATCACTCGTCCATAGTGTATCATCTGAAAAGGTATAAATGACAGTAAGAATCAACGGTATTGGCATGAATCGTAGCGTTGCATCCACATAATCAGTCAACACTTGATTAGGTTTTGTAATTGTAATATAATGAACAATAGCATATTCCAATAATGAGATAAACACGAATCCAAAAATGATCACAATGAGAATATCAAGGGAAGTAGCATACGCGACTTTAGGTAAATCAGAAGTCATAACAAAGTTTAAGGTGACGGTTGATAAGAGTAATGAAACTGCAAACCCACCTCGAGTTGGTAATGCTGATGCATCTACCCAATATCCAATGGTAGAACAAAATCCAATCAAAAATAGTGGAATCACATACTTCATAATATAAACATCAGACATTCGACTTAATACAAATTGAATTGTCAATAAATCTTTACCAATAGGAGTATTTGTAATATTCAATACTGTTTTCGTGGTAGTTACTGTATTCATTTTCCAAAGTCCCGATTGAAATGTATCCAAGAAGCGAGGATAATTAGATCCACCTTCCCAATCTTCATTGTATTGTAACTGAATTCGATTGTTTGGTGTTGAAAACGTAGTGAGTCGAATGGAAAGGGATTGAGTATCAAATGGGAATCTTTGTAATTTAAATGGCATTGAGAATGATACAATGATATGTCTTGACCAAAATACCGTTCCACGTTCATTCACTTTCAATGTAAATCCTAATACATCCATTTTAGTTAACTGATTTATAAAGTAAATATCTGGTGTCCATATTCGTGATATATTCATACTAAGGAATTCATTATTGGAAAGTGATTGGTTATATTGTAATCTAGTATCATTCCATTGTAATCGTAAAATCATATCTGTTTCAAAACCACCAGTGACTGGACTTACATTTGATATGCGATTAATGCGATATTGAACCTTGACGTTTGTAGGTTCTATTCCTGCTAATGGTCGGCTGTATCGATCATAGTTTTGCAATAATCGATTAACTAATGGTGATATTGTGGTTGTATTTGTAGCTTGCGTCAGTACATGTGGAATTATTAGTAGAATACTAATCAAGTTCATTTTTTAAACTCAAAGTTATCTTCAAGGTTGGGTATTTGGGACATTGAGGACCCAACACGCCTGAAATCCCTTCAAATTTAATCAATTCAACGTATTCAGTCAAGGAATTCTGCACACTTTCTATTAATAGTATTTTATTAAGATTTGTAGTAGTTTATTACGATTTGATTAGGTACATCAGATTAACCTTTGAACATAAATTCAATTCGTCTATTCAAATCAAATCAATCAGTAACACCCCATTGATCTCCTGTAGCCGTAGTATTCATAATTATAATTGGTACAGCAATAGATATTACCAAAACACTTATACCCACAATTCCAAACAAAATCAAGCGTTCCTGGGAATTTAGTTTATGTTTTGCATTTGTAGACATGGGTTCATCAACAATTTCTCCTAATGATTCAAAATCTTTTGTAGACTGTAATTCAATACTATTATGTTGCAATTCATTTGAGGCGGATTGTTGAATATGAATGAAGTCTGCATTCTCTAGTTGTCTATTTGCATCTAGTTTATACTCTATAACTGTTCTATTTCCATCGTCTCGTAATTCATTGGTCTTTAGAATATCTTGCTGATTATTGGAAACCATTGAATCGCAAGGTGTCTTTGTTATTAGTGTGATATCGGAAAAGGTCTTGTCTTCTGCTTTCAAAGGTGTTTGACTAATCGTTGGATCAGTATTTATTTGATCCATATCATCCAAGTCTACAATATTATTTAAGGCTTTTCGAGCTACGATTGTGATAAATGTGGTACTTAAAACTGTCACACATCCTCCTACAATGATATATATAAGTTGAGTTCGTAAAGGTGTCTTCATATTTTCAACTTGATTAAGTGATCCAAGAACGGAACCGATGAATGAGTAAACAATTGCATCTGGGAGATTACCTCCCAGTGATCCAAGCATGATAGTATGAAGTGGAATACTTGTTCCACTCAGTAAATAGTTACTCAATCCATTTCCAATCATTGGATTGAGTTTCAATAACAAGACGACTTTCCATCCCTGATATTGTAGCGATTCATCAATAGCCTTCATTTTAGGGTACCGATCGAATTCGTCTTTTATGAATGGTTTTAGTAGAGTACGACCTAGAGTGCATGAAATGATGATTGCCAATTGACCACCCAATAAAACCAAGAATATAGACAAGAAGACTGGACGAAAGATAACACCACTAGCTACAGTAAAAATAGAGGCTGGGATTAAGAAGACGGTAGAAGTAGCAAAAACTATGGATTAGGAAGAAAGGGTACTGAAAACAAATATGACGGCACCGATCAGTTTATTATCGTTGATGAATTTGATGACCCCACCCAGAGATTTGAAGATAGCGGATTGATTCTGCATAGCAAGTATAGTACCAACGGTAAACAAGAGGGTGAGAGCAATATACATCCAGAACCTCCAGTTATTCCAATAAGCCATTTTGATAGTTTAGTTTAGGGAGGGAAAGAAAACAGAGAATTTATAGAGAACGTTCTGCGTGTTTAATTTAGGGAACTGTCAGTGCGATGCAATTGTGTGACAACAGAGGAGAAAGGATCGAGAGCATACGATAGGGAGGGTGATAAGAGATGGGTATCATTATAATAGTAGCAAGTATTTCAGATGATTTTAATGAATTGTAATTTACATTTCTTTAGTTGAACGATAACACCATCAATCTCACACCATTAACATTCACACCATCTTTCACAGTAAAAATCATAGGAAATCTATATAAAAAACATAGGAAATCAATCCTAAATTTACTCAAAAATCATTGGAATTTCAAAGATTGTTTTGTTTTGTGAACCCCCTTTTTTGTACTATCCCAATCTCACATTCCAACATCAACCATCATTTCATCCCTTTCTATTTCTATCTTTAATGTATCCAAGACAGATATTCACTCACAAGCTGAACAACAGAATTGCATTATCATTCTTTGAAAACTCAAAACTACCTCATATCCTACACTACAATTCTCCTACTCCCTTACCCTCAATTCCAACTGATGCATATATCAACCCAGACATCCCTATAGCTTTAAATCACACACTAAAACACTTTGTCCATTTAGATAAGGAACAAATGGGTTTGTTCTCTTCACTAACACCTGTAGCTTTGGCTGAATTTCAGAAAATTGGTTACCTGAATATCAATGATAAACGAGTTATGGCTCCTTGGGGTAGAATCAAGTATTTCTTTATCTGCTTAAACCAATAGTGATCCTGAAGATATCTTTGGAACCGTTCTCTTGGATAATGGTAGAATTGTTGAAAATACTTTCGAACCAATGTCGACTCATCGTATCGTCAGTCGGAATGGATTATTCCAATTGAATGACTTTTTATTCACTAAATTCTTGGATAAATTACAGTAACTTCTTCAAACTGCTCCGATAAACTACAGTGACTTTATGAAATAAACACTACCACATTCGAAATTATAGCAATTCAACTGTATCACACAACACTATTTTAAATTATTAATGTAATTGGATGTATATATTATATATTGTCACCCATCAGATCATATCAGTGTATTGAAAATTTTAAGACTCTGTTAGAATCAATTTACATAGCAAACTCATCCCTATCATTCGATTCCAAAACGTTCATATGTTTTATTGATTACTTATCCATACAATGACAGACGTGTAATACTGTACAATAAGCATAGCTGTAATACTGTACAATAATTGAAAGTTCACTGTTACCAAACTTTTACATAGAAATCAGATTTGGAATAAACAGTTTGATTTTCTTATTTTGTCATAGTCAAACCTTAGCAACACACCAGTTAAACCTCTTACGGAATATGAAGCACAATTTAAATTAGATGCTGCTAGACTGAAGTGATAAACAGTGACTATGTAAATGATGAAAACACAGGTATCGATTTGATTTCAATTTGCCGATCCATTTCCTATCCATCATAAATCGAATAAACAAATTCAACAAGTTTGATGGTATGAATTGATTGAACAATTTGAGTATTAATATTGAAAGTTCTGTAGGTATTAAAAATCCAATCAACCATATTTTTCTACATTGGAGCAACATAACTTTTAAATCCATTGTCATGTTTATAACGAAATCTGTATGAATATTGTTGTGTTGTTGGATACAGTTATGAACTGAAATGCTTATTGGATTGAATGATAGATTTAAATTGATAGTTTTGTTGTTTAAATAAAACTGTTGCATGATATCTAATTGCGTAAAATTGATTTGATTTCTAGATAGATTGACT
Source organism: Globomyces sp. JEL0801 (assembly GCA_027595885.1). Classification (NCBI taxonomy): domain Eukaryota; kingdom Fungi; phylum Chytridiomycota; class Chytridiomycetes; order Rhizophydiales; family Globomycetaceae; genus Globomyces; species Globomyces sp. JEL0801. Next base: position 15,068 of record JADGIX010000278.1, read on the forward strand.
CGTTTAAGAGTGGTATTGGTTGCAATTGCTGGTAATAATTTAAAGAAACCTTCTGATTTCATGGAATTGAATGATAAATCCAGATAAATCAAAGTATGATTTGATTTCATATAATCAAACAATGGAGATATATTGAATTGATTTAGATTATTGTTTGATAGTATGAGAGTTTTTAATGATGTGAGATTGACAAGATACTGTGTTAGTATGGGTATGTTAGTATGAATTAAATTGTTTGAGTGAGCATTGATGTATCTAACAAATTTCTGGTACAGTTTAGAATGGTTCAATATTTTCTGGAACTGTTTTTCACTTTTTGGATTTAAATTCAACTTTTTGGTTTTTTTCAAGTGAATGATGACATCCTTTGTCTTGTGCTGTTCCATAAAAAAAAAAAAAAAAAGTTTCCTAAAAATCAAATCCAATTCATTTTAATGTAGAGTCAAAATTTATTCTATAGATGCCATGCTTTTAATAACTGCAAAGTTTGTTGGACC
>JADGIX010000279.1:0-15491 GCA_027595885.1 Globomyces sp. JEL0801
GGTTACGGCTTGTAAAACACTACATTGAATATTTTAACTGCAAATTAAAGAATATATTGGTCTGTGAGTGATTTAGTGTTCAAAGAGTTTCCCCCCTAAGTCCCTTCCTTCACCACCGTATTGGGGGTGGCACCTTTTTATCATTTAATATTGATTTTTATCATAAAATAAACAAATTCCATTTTACCTACTACTTTGGGGGTGGCACTTTTTGGCCCCTATAGTATAGAATATAAAAAAAACAGAAAAAGCAGACGGGCAAGCCCTAAATTATTTGATGTTGTGCATGTTGAAGCAAATGGCGGTGATGTGGAAGCTGTTGTTGCTTAATTTGGATTTATGTGGGTTGTTTCAATAAACAATTCTCTTAGCTAAACAATGAGAAGTTTTGTAAAGAGTAGATTTGAACGATACGTTTATTAAACTGTTGTAAAAGACAAAAAGAAACCATAATGTTCAAAAATGTGGAAAAAAGGGACACACTAAGTATATATGTAAGGGAAAGAAACTGTCAAAAGAGGAACTTGAACAAAAGAAGGAATACATTGGAGATAACTACAGACCAGAAGAAGATGACGCTACTGAGAAAAGATGGACTAAACGAGAAACTACGGAAAAGGCAAAACCCTTAAGAACTGTAAATGACGACGTTATCAATAAACCACTATACTATACATATTTTAAATGGATTATTCGTTATAGAAACTTATCATGAAATTTTTTTTAAATTATCTTACACTAATAAGAAGACACTTCTAGAATGGTATCAAAGCTTTGGAATATTAATATGGACAAAACAACAGATATACTACGGGAAGAAAACATCAACTATGAAGACACAAGAGAAGGCTGTCATGAATGTATACTTGAAAAATGAATACCAGAAATTTTAATGAGCGAAAAGACAAACCTATTAAATCCTGCAATATTATTGGAGTAGATTTATTTCAGTTTACAGAAAAAACTTACGCAAATGATATATGGATCAATCTACATACTTATATACTAAATTTTGGTACTATTCTGCAATAAAAAGGAAATCCGAGCAGCCTGATGAAATGAATAAATTTCTAATGTAATTGCATTGGAAATTACAAAATTAGAACTAAGGAACTAAAAATGGTATTGACCGACAACAAACAGGAAGTGCCGCACTAGCAGCTAGTACCGTAACGTAAATGATTATGAAAAGGTATACTTTTGTATTAATTTAAGTATTATCGTGGATTACAATACTTTCTTAGCTTGATTGGTGACTGTAATGAAATGGGTTACATCGAGATATTTCAAAGGCAAAATACGCATATGTGATTACGTTACAGAGAGTTGACTAACCGAGAAATAAAATGGTTGGAAGTCTTTGTGACTCGTCAAAAAAGTTAAAGGAAACGCCTAACGTAACTGGTGTAAAGACGAAAGTGAATTAAATGGCTGGAAGTCTTTGTGACTCGTCTAAAAGTTAAAGGAAACACCTAAAGAAACTGGTGTTAGGGTTGAAGCGGTAATAGTAACAATAAAACGGACCATATTTCTGCTTGCAAAATAGTCGTAAGCACTGAACATTGAGTTGAGAAATTCTAGTAAATGCATGTTGGGGATGAACTTCGTTTACTACATCTCTTGGTGATGAATCATGGGACTTTCTTTTTCTGTGGACATGCGGGTTTGTTCCGATTGTTTTACAAAGATTTATTTAATAGATAATCTTGAATTTTTTTCTCTATGTCAGGGAACATAGTTGCTTTTGAACAACTGGGGTAGTCCGAAGTACAAAGTGGTCCACAGTTTATAAGGTCCGATCGCATGAACACTGGTGAGTGATGTGAACAATTAACTTCACTGTTAGCAAGTTTCGTTACCAAAAAGACAACATAATGGCAAGCCATTAAGAGATTTGGGCTAGCCAATGTCTAATTGCTTGCCAATATAATATTTTTTCTAAATTATATTATAAACCTTAAAAATGTTACATTTTTTGAAAAAAAAATGGCTTGCCATTCTTACTTGTAGTTGCTTCTGCTTAACGGACAAAGTGAGAGTAAATGTTTTAGTAGAGTGAGATGTGTTTGAAAATTCTGAGTTCAGTGTTAATCAGAAAAGCTGTGTGACTATGATTGTCAGGATGTCAAATTTACTTCTTCACCAAAATTTTACATAATTTTTTTCAGACCCACAATCTAACAGCTTACTAACGTTAGTCTAATGGATTTACTTCAACAGATTTATAATGTCACCGTGGCGTAAATTATATTAGCTAACATCATAGACTGCATTCTTTGTTTCAAGTTAGTAGCGAATTCACTGAACAGATTTTACTGAATCAGTTTCATCAAGGACAATTTAATGTTTCCTTTAGAATGATATATCAATGTTTTTTTTATTAATAGTAACCGAAATAATTTATCATAAAAGCTAGTATTCTTTCACGTCTTAAAAGCCCTGCTTCTTCATCTGTTGAAACGTTTCTATCCAAACATGAGGTTTCATCTTCATCATTACTAGTATAAGTATCAATCCAATCTTCATTTAATGGGTCTTCAATGCAAAGATTATGTACAACCACAGCAGATTCAAATAACCGAATGATATATTCCACTGATTCTTTCCGTTTGATTATTGTACGAATCGATTTCAATTGTTAAAAACGTCCCTTTATTATACCGATACAGTGCTCTATTTTAACGCGTGGAGCAGATAATTGTGATATAAAACATTTTGTTGCCTTGGTATGGTAGTGTAGTGCTGTTTCTTTTACGATGGAATCAGAGAGTCATGTGGTTGATAAGCCTGTATAAATGTATCTTATACGGCCTTTATCGTCACAGACAATTTGTGCATTGATTGAGTAACTGCTCTTTCTTGAATAATAATCCTCATTATTTAATGTGGGTTTGAACGCCAAAGGAAATAGTGTCCCACCTATAAGCGATTTGCAAATCTCTAATGACTCAGCCATTCTCTTGTTACTAATAGAATAGCCATTCTCTGTTAATTGCTAAATGGACTGTATTTTTCTATCATCACCTTGCTTGTATGTATTTTACATGTAATTTGCATATGTATCGCGTAATGGTGTATAAAATTTACAATAATTTACTTTTTTTAAGACAAGTAGTGACCGTAAACATTTCAATTTATTTGATTATTCTTAAATCATTCAATGTTCTCTTCTTCAAATTGAATAAACCCAGCTTGAACTAAAACGGCTAAATTAAAAATATGTATACCAATTTGTCTTGATAAGAAGCTTTTATTTAAGGTAACATTTTAAAATTTTAAATATTAAGAAATCAACTACTGTTACTTTAAAAGAAACCATCGACACCAATAGTTCATGGTACATGACTAATTACCAATATATATATAGAATAAAACCTCCGGAGGGTTAGGGTTTTGGATGGTTGGTTGTGATGGTGGTAGCCGCTACAGAAGCCGTCGATGAAGATTCTGGATCAAACGTGTCGGCGAGAGAGGGGCTCTCATGACTCTCCACTCTGTCCTTATGGCTTCAGGTGGTGGTCCCTCATTCCCTGGCCATTTACTCATCTTTGTTATTTACATTTGACGTAAAGGATCAGTAAATTGCAAATCGACGCGTTCCCCCAAATCTTTCATATCCAATAAAAAATATCATCACGATTCTTTGAATTTAAAATATTTGATTTAAGTTTCAATGAATTTTCGTTTGTTAATTCTAAAGTCAATAATTCCTTTTGATCCAATCGTTTCTGAAGCTGCTATCATCATTCATATAAGGTAAATATAGACTACTCTATGGATTTGAGATTGTTTCCATCTGTTTTTTATCCACATTTGGATGGCATTCAAAAGTTATCATCACTCAATTCAATAGAATCCCATTTAGAATAATCTTGATATTAATATTTGGTTTTCATTATTATCTAATCATTAGATTGTTCGAATTACCTACACATCAATAGATCAGATTTATATACCTATTTGACTTTAATCCTAATTTCAAATTACCTGATTGTTGGCCTTTCTTTACCAATTGGCATTGTGAAAAACAAAGAATTCAGATTCAGTAGCATTTGTTAATACTACCTATTGTGAAAGATATATAACTAGAGCAAATATAACTTTGGAAGTTATTTTGAATGGCAGAATAGTTCCAAAGTACTGCTTGCCAAAATAGCAGTTTCAAATATTCTAAGATCGAAACTAATGTAAAATATAAGAGCGATACCTACCGATCACTCGAGAGAAGTAAAGGTGTTAGATGTAGTGGAAGAGATATCGATATGATGTATTAGGGTTGAATTGGACCTGATGGTATTCAACACACTTGTAAAAGTCTGTGTAAATGTCTTTTCCAATCCAAGTTCAAAAATGGCTCCCAAACCAGAAACTGTGGAAGAAGTAGAAGATCATGATGATCTAGTAGGCGAGCATTCTCGAAAAGTGAATCCGATTGTGTATTATTTGATCCAGTCTTCCTTAACTGTAACAACACGATGTTTAACTAGATATAGATCTTTGTATCAACAATGCTGTTTATTCGACTGTTATTCTCTACAATCATCCATCCAATGCGAAGGAAAGATATTACAAACGTGACAACAATTGACCTTAAACAGAAGAAAACAGTCAGTTTTGAAGATAAGATTGAGGATATTGTAGTTTTGAATACTGAAACAGTACCTACCTCTGCTTGATCGACTGAAGCAATAACTTTTAGGACCTCATATTATCGTGTGAATAAACTGTTACGTTACCAATTCACTCATCCTCAATTATAAGACCAAGAGCGATTTAAAATCAATTAATCTTACGTTTAGGGTATATAATTTAAGAATCTATTTCCAAAATCCATAATGCCTACACGCTTTGAAGTTTAAGGGATTTTCAATGAATGATGTGAATTACAATCTCCGGCTATATATATAGGAGGGGGTTCTATGATATAATCAATATCCACTTCAATACAAAAATGATAACCCTAAGGGTATATTTCATATTGGGGAAGACTTTCTTCTCGGTCAACCATACTGCTTCTTATCTGTGGTATCAACCTCAACTGATACTTTGCAGCAAACCACCAAGAAATTCCACCAAAAAGTGCAAATACTAATACGTCATGGACCATTGGAAAAAAACAAATTGGATTGATGTTGATCTAGTGTGTTCAAAAGACTGATGTCTGTGGAAGTATTCCTTCCATCATTAATTATTTCACGTTTTTGCAGACGTTTCTAATATGACAAAAATCACGTTGTAGTTTAATTTACACATTTTGAACTAAATTAGCCTTAGGGCATTCTGCAAAAGGAGAACCATCTGCTATTCTTTGAAATTTGTGTTTGTGCAACTTATTTCTCTCACTATTGAAGTGACATTTATTTTGAAGTCGTTTATGGTACATGAACCATATATAACCTACCTTGAGGATGGTCTCATGCATGGTGTTAGTGATAGCAGTATCCCGCTTATGGTAAGATATACAGCGATTGAGTTTGTACAATTTGGTTGAGAGTTTTGGTTGTGTTTCTGGAAGTTTCTAGAAGGACAAAAAGCAAAATCCATAGCTGACAAACAAGTAAGTGTCCCATTCCATTCCATTCCTGCCTTAAGAATTCCTCTAATTGTCGGGCTTTAGGGTTCTTTTGACTTTACCTTCTCACGCTATTTGGTCATGTTTCTGCAATATAAAAACAATTTTTGATCTGTTTTTCACTTTCCAAATTATTCACAAATGACTGTTGAAGACGCTGCTCAATTCAAAGCTTTGGGTAACAAAGCATTCAGTGCTGGAGATTACCAAACTGCCATCAACTACTTCACCCAGGCTATCGAAAATGATCCTGTCAATCATGTCTTGTACTCCAATAGGTTGGACTTCTTTTCATTGACTTGTTAGGTCTGCTTGTTACGCTTCTTTGAAGAATTTCACCGAAGCTGTGAAAGATGCTGAGAAAACAATTGAAATCAAACCAGATTGGGCAAAGGTTGGTTGGCAAATACCTTATACCTAGGGCTATTCTAGAAAGGGTGCTGCTTTGCATGGTCTTGGGGAACTACCAGAAGCTGCTGAAACTTACAAATTAGGGTTAACTTATGAGCCAGAGAATCAAGCTCTTAAGAAGGCTTTGAATGATGTAGAGAAGGCTGTGGAATCATCTACTTTGAATGGACTTGGAAATATTTTTGGACCAGACGTAATTCAGAAAATGGCCGCCAATCCAAGACTCAGTCAATACCTATCCCAACCAGATATCATGGAAAAGGTTTTAAAATGCCAACAAGATCCAAAGAATATGAGCTTGTAATCTTGAATTGTAATCTGACTATTAGATATATGCAAGATCAAAGAATGATGCAAATTATGTTGGGTTTGATGGGATTAGATGGCCAAGTTGCCACTAATGATGAAGAATTGGAACGTGCCAAAGAAGAAGCAAATGAAAACTTAGAACGCAGAGCTGCTGAAAAAGAACAAGCTTCCAAACCTGCTGAACCTAAACCAGCTTCAGAGCCAATGGAGGTGGATTTGACTGAAGAACAAATCAAACGCAACACATCCGACGAACATAAAGCTAAGGGAAATGCATTCTACAAAAAGAGACAATTTGAAGAAGCTTTGGTAGAATATGATGCTGCCTGGGCTGCTGATGAATCTAATGTTGCTGTTCTAACAAACAAATCTGGTAATTATCATCAAGCGTTCATACGTAGCTGTTCTATTTGAAATGGAAAAGTACAATGACTGTATTGAAGTTTGTAATAAGGCTATCGATGTTGGTCGTGAATATCGTGCCGATTTTAAATTGATTGGCCGTGCATTAGGAAGTATGTATTTTACCGTATTTATCGTGATAGGAATTGGCTCTGCGTATGCCAAATTGGATGACCTGGAAAATGCAATCAAATTCTATAATAGTTCTTTGGCTGAGCACCGTACTGCTGATACTCTTACTAAATTGCGCGAAATCGAGGCATTGAAGCAAAAGAAGGAAAAGGAAGCTTATCTTAACCCTGAATTAGCTGATCAAGAAAGGGAAAAGGTACACAGATGCATATTTTTTATATTAGGGAAATGAATTTTTCAAAAAGAATCAATTCCCTGATGCTGTCAAATGCTACTCTGAAGCAATCAAACGCAACCCATCCGACCCTAGAAACTATTCAAACCGAGCAGCATGTTATTCTAAACTAATGGCTTTACCAGAAGCTGAACGGGACTGTGATGAAGCAATTAAACTCGATGAAAACTTTGTTAAGGTATGATGTAATGAATCTAAAATTAGGCATACATTCGTAAGGCCAATGTTCAATTCAACAAACGTGAATACACCAAGAGTATTGAAACTTGTCAAACTGCTATTACAAAAGATACGGATGGCAAACACCAAACTGAATTACAAAATCAAATTAACAAAGCCTATTACGCATTGAATCAATCAACCACTGGTGGAAATGCAGAAGAAACCAGAAAGGCTGCTATGAGTAATCCAGAAGTTCAACAGATTTTGGGCGATCCAGTTATGCAAACTATTTTGAAGCAAATGCAGGAAGATCCTGCAGCCATTCGCGACCATATGAAAAACCCTACAATTGCAAAGAAAATGGAGGTGTTAATTAATGCTGGAATAGTGCAAATGGGTCGTTAAATAAAAGCCATATGATATTTTTAAGTTGTTGAAATGTCAATAATGAGCAATATGTTTTTTACAACGCGCTTTTTACACTTCATTAAATATGGATGGAGTAAAAGCCAAACCATTTTATTCAACAGACCACCTTTCGCGACCAGTTGCATCGAAATTGGTACTAGAAGCAAAAGAGAGCTTGCAACCCTCGTTAAAACGACCTACTCGACCGTTTACACCTCATCATAGTAAAACCAAGAATAGCTTACTGTTGAACGCGGACATAAACAAGTAATTTAGATAATTAATTCATTGAAGTATACCAGGAAAAGTTATTCGGCATTTGGAGCCAATTACTCCAAAACAAAACAAAGTAAAAGCAGATGAAGCTTCAACTACTGTTGATGGTGAAAAGCATCTTGAATATCTAGAGAAATTGAAAGAAGTGAAAGTAGATTCACAAGAATGGAGACAATTGATACAACTATTGGTTCAAATCGCGAACCAACAAGATAAAACTTTCGATCCATTAATACAATGTTTCCAAGAAATGAGATGGTTACGCACCATTCCAAAAACCAATCAAACAGAATACCAAACTGAAAAAGAACACCGACAATTGATTATTCAATATCTATATCATTGGTCATTAGAAACATCAGACGTGAACTACAACAGTATTATCCAAAGTCTGATTTTATACCTATCAAGGGATGACAAAATACTGAGTTCCACGTTATCCAGTCTATTTCGAATTACTCTGAATCAAACTCCATTTCACATTTTTATCATTGGTAATATTCTTTTCCATTAACTGTATTTTCAAAGAGAGTTTAAACCATTTTCTGAATTTGAATTTGAAAAATTCAAGTCATTTGTTCGGAAAACGATGTCATTTGATTATATTTGTGATTGGCGTGTTCAGGAACTTATCAGAGAATCAGTACACCAAGGAGTTGATGGTGGACATTAATTTAGGAAAATCTTTGAAATCCATCATTGTATTAATGATGAATGTATTATTATAAGATATTAATTCTTCTGGTAGGAAATCAATGATGATTTAAACGAACATAATTTCATGCAAGCTTCGCAGTTACTGATTCAGGTATTCTTATTTGCTCATTGATGTTTATAGAGCATCGGTACCATCAGCAACTTGATAACCTATACCGCTTTGCATGAACATCTTGTATCATTCAATTCAGACGCAAAAGATTGTAATTCTAAATGTGTGCTACAGATGTTGTGCGAAATATTGCAATCCGATAATCGATGTAGAAAAGTTGATGAATTAATTCTGACTGTAATCAGGTTCTTGAGGTTTGCTCGCATTATTCACCTTGCTAGTAAAATTTCAGAGTATCCAAAATTATGTTCATATTTGGAATTACCTACCACTATTAAATCTTACTTTTCCTTACTGGTCGAATACAGCAATAACTCAGTAACTTGAACATCATTTGATAATTAGCCATTATATCAGGAAGCAATATCAAGGCTTTGCTTTATAATGTCAAATCTTACTTGCTCATTAAATTCCATTCATGATACCATTTTTCAGTATTTGGATGATTTAATCGCTGTGTTTGGTTCATTAACAGAAAAATTTCTACTGGACTCGGAATTGATTGAATTTGAAAGATCAGATGTGGATGTAATTATCAAGGTAATAATCAATACTGTTCTAATTCGAGAGATGATTAGACTTATTTCAAATACGGCATTACACCCACCATCTGGTTTACGTTTAGTCAATATGACAGAACTAGAAATGTTAATTGACTTTGGTATACTTGGTTTATCGTTAAATCATAGATAAATTTGATCAAAAAGTGCACTCAGAGCTTCTACTGAATATGGTTGGATGTATTGCAAACGTTAGTTTCTACTTCAACTCAGAGAGTTTACTTTACATTCATATCAACCAATCTATATCCAGTATGGCGATTTTTCTAACTTCATTAGAATTTATTCCACTGTTAATGAACAGTAATCATGAGATTGTTGTAGAAGTGTTAAGAACAGCGGCTAATTTGACCCGATGTGACTTGAACCTTCCGACTCTTGTTCATAAGCATTGTAATAGTTGGGTATATTTCTGACTAGTAGTAACTCAAGTTATTTGTCTTTTGTTGGATCATGATAATGAAGATATTCTCTTCTATAGCTGTGGAATACTGATTAACATGCTCAAAAAATATCCTATAAAATCCATACTACTAGATTGTGATGGTCCTCAAAAGTAATATTCCATACATTTTAATCTGTAGGTTGTTCGAAGTGTTGGAATTGGCCATAATCAAACATCTTTGGAATTTAGCGAATGTTGCAGCTCAGGGAATCTATAACTTGAAGTATTTACTTTGTGATTAAACTATGATAGATGTATTTGCAAAGATGATGATATCGATGTGAAAGAAATGATAGCTGTCTTTTCTCTACAGATCAAAAGTATGATGTCCAGCATTAATTTTTTAGAGCAACCGATCCCAGAGCATTTGGCAGACATTGTCAAACTAATTTCTAGTTAAATTGCTCCAGTGCAACAGATAATAAAGCCTGTTAATTAATCATCCACTGCCATATTTGCTATTGCCATACTATATTTATTATTAGTATTATTTGGATTCTATTATATGCTGTCATTCTCCGTTGCGTCGAAAATTGCAAAGTTTGCAATCAAAATGATAAATCTTAAACTGGCGACACTAATTAAGAAGTGTTCATCCAAATCGAATTATTCACTCAAAAAGAATACCATTGCAAAGTTTGTTAAGATAATTATTTATTCATAGCATTGGCACTATGGTAGTTTGCATTGGTAAATAACTGGTCAGCTTTGGTTTCACATAAGTAGAACGAGTGTTTACTGATGAATGTTCACCTGTGATTGAATCTAGAGTGCATTGTACAGTATCATGAATGGACTGTTTGGTGAATTTTCCAGTGATCTTGGCTTTTGATGAACTGGACATAATGATTAATAACCACCTTAACCCTACGTTCTCTTTTTAAGTGTTTCTCGAACTTGAGATGCGGTGAATGACTGGTTGCGCTTTGATCTTGCTTTTTGAAATCAGTGCTTTTGCTTTCCAATCACTTTTGGAACGTGTCACAGTATGTTTATTTCATCAACACTACTTGACTAGTAATTCAATAGACGTCTGTGTGGTGTAGTAGCGAAACGAGAATGTATTTTACGAGACAGTCCGTGAACTTGACTAGAACGTTGATATTTTCTTTGATGGGTTTTGGACGTTTTCACTGTTATAATTAATATAACTGATATTCGCTATTAGATTGATCTTCGCTTTGATAATCAACACCAATTATGTCTGAATGCTATATAAGTCTGAATGTGGTAACTGGTCAGTGCCCAAACTGTAGAGATGATTGTAGAGAAACGATTATAGATGTGATTGTGGAGGAACGATCACAGCCCGGCTAGCTCAATCGGTAGAGCGTGCGACTTTTAATCGCAAGGTTGGGGGTTCAAGTCCCCCGTCGGGCTTCAGGGGGTCTAGCTCAAATGGTAGAGCGCTCGCTTAGCATGCGAGAGGTACTGGGATCAATGCCCAGGTCCTCCAAAGCTTCCTTAGCTCAGTTGGGAGAGCGTAGCACTGAAGATGCTAAGGTCGTGTGTTCAATCCACACAGGGAGCATATTTTTGGCTTTTCTCCTTTTGCTAATATTTTTCAATCTTCTATCGTATATGATTCATTAGAGCTTGAAATAAACAACAGTATCCTTTAATGCTAACCAATCATAGAATTAACTCATCAAATTGCTTGATTGCTTCGCATCTTTTGAAAGCAAAAAGCAATCAACCAACCAAAAGCATTGAAAAAGCCACCTTGGATGTGTATAAATTTGCTTTCCACCAGTACCAAACTGATTCATGTTAATAAACTTTTTTAAATTCGAAAAAAACATTGTTCATGGTGATTACCCTTTTTGAGCAATACATAGCACTGCAACTGTCCTCAAAGCACTAAATCTCTTACTAATTGCTGTCAATTGTTAATATATTAATTATTCTAAACACATGTCATGCTTACTGAAATCTAATAGAGCCACAGTCGAGTGCAGAGATTAACAATACTGTTAACCATGTCTTGGTCTTGTCTACACCAAGTATATTCTTCGCCGTGTCCATGATCAACTGATTTGTCAAACGTGACGAAGAGTTTTAACTAACCCTCAGTCAAATCAATTTAAAAATATGAGGGAAGAAGGGATCCAAGCAGAAAGACAACTCATTGACTCTCTCACAGATGCTCAATCTCTTTTCCAAGCAAACTCTTGGAACTAAACTATAATTTGTGAAGACTAGTACATATTTAACTAAGCTAATTCTTGTTAATATAACTATTGAAATTAAAAAATTGTTGGCATCATGGTCTATCTAATGTTTATTTCAACATATATTTATAGTATATATATAGAGTAATGGTGAGATTTGTCGACAGTTCATGACGTGAAATAACAAAGTAATAGCTTTATCAATTTAATATTCTTTTAAATGTTTATTTATCTACCAGAAATGGAATGAAAACCAATTCAAATAATTGGTTTGAATGAATCCAATGGTATGGAAAGAAACAAGGCATGCCCATAACGCAATTTCTATCGGACACACCTTGTCACTTGAGTTCTTCAACATAAAGAATACCAGAATACATAAAGCCAAAAGGATTACACCAATAGTGTACATAATATTGAATGATACAAATAGTGTCAACAACACAGTTGGATTGCCTTGGTAGGGGTTAGTTGTATACGATCCAATAATGACAGCTGCAACAACAAGAATTAATGTCCCAAACGTGATATTGACCAACTGTAAAATATTTATACCGGTCCAGAATACTGGTGTAAACGAATTACACTCGGAAGTCCCAAAGTCTGTCAAGCCATCTTCATCTGGAATTGATTGATAATTTCCATGACCACCGTTTGTACGGAAATAATTGATACTGTAAATTCCTAGCACTGCTGAAGCCACTATGGACAATAATTCAAAAATCAGCATAAGGTAGCAGACCCAAGGTTGATCCAAAAAGCGGACTGGGATTATTGATGAACCACCATTGAGGCTAATATAAGATACTGATGACGAAGAGTCATTGATAGGTCCATCAAATACTGCCGTCAGTGTTTTCAACTTTCCGTCCGTAACCGCCTGGTAGATCATCATATTTTCTGGCTGATGCTTATCAATCTTCACCGGAAAGAAACTCACAGATAGTTCCGGCTTTATCCAATCTAAGGATCCCAAAGTGGAATTGACTTGAAGAACTACTTTAGACCTTGAGGCTGGGAGGGATAAAATACGACTTAAACCCTTGTAGACAGTTCGAAAATTGCTATATACTCCTGCAACTCTCTGAGAAATTTCATTCAACTCCACTGTTACCGGAAGGTGTGGTAAAGTAGTATCTGGTTGTAAATCAGGATGTAGCAATTCCATAAATGCTTGTACAGCGTTATCTCGAAGCCCAAACTCGCCAGTACTAGTGGAGACAAATACCCCACCTTCGTTGAATTCGGGAATTATCCATGCCTTGCTTTGAAAGCCCATCAAGTTTCCACCTTTTGTGAACATTTCGACACCTTTGTATGTTTCAAACTCCCAACCATTGCGATATCCATTTGGTCCGAAATATTTAGCGTACCATGGAGCTTTTCGAAATTCTTCAGATGTGGTTAATTTCTTGAAGAGTGATTGACCATTTTGCAACAGCGCAATAAAGAATTTGGCTACATCATCTGTAGTTGAGATTACTGCTCCCGAAGAATATGGAAGATGATCGTATGGTTCATATTGGCTAGATTCTGCACAATAGCATAAATCATCCATTTTCCCTCGTTTGACAATTTCATACGGGAAACCATTATGAGTAATGTTTAGAGGTGCATAGACATGTTTCTGTAAATAATCAGCTAGATTGAGGTTTGCTTTTTCTTCAATGAGGGATCCCAAAATAGTCATTCCAATATTAGAGTATGAAGGACCTCCAGCAATACCATTTGGGGCTGTGAATGCAGTCCACTTATCTTCAACAACATATCGTAGTGATACATTCTGCGCAGGAAAGGGCCAAAAAGATCCAAACATATTCTCATCCAATCCCACTGTATGATGAAGTAGATCATGGACGGTTAATGGATGATTCTTCAATTGATTAGCTAACCAAGGTAGATGGTCCACAACAAGATCAGAAGTACTAAGTAAACCATCTTCAATCAGTTGGAATAGAGCTGTTGTCGCATACATTTTACTGACACTTGCCCATCGATACAATGTTTGATCAGTCTGAGAAGATTTGATGTTTCCATTGAAATCATAGCACGATCCATTTTGAAATTTAACCAACGTTTGACTATCACCATTGAGCTTGAAGAATGTTGCAGAATAAGCATCAGTGCCTTTCATATCTGCCAGTTCATGGAATCTATTTGTCCAATTTGATAATTTCGATTCCCAGTTAAGGGCACCCTTACCAAGTACATTTCCTGCAAGAAATCCTAGTAAAAATTGCATAGATAGTTATTCCATATCATTGACCTTTTTAAGAAATATTTGTGTAACATGTATCTGTGGTAAAGCGGAAAAGCGTTGCAAAAGCAATGACCGCAACAATTCCATCCCGAAAATGGGTAATGCCTTCTGAATGAAAAAGTAACTGAAACCTCGCTCAAATGCAATACCCAAGCTTAACACAATGCGAGTCATTTCTTATCCCGAGTTTCTCTGACTAACACTGATACTTTCTTTTAAGAAAGTATATTAAAATAAACGCCTATCAACCAAAACACAATTTTGTTTTTATAGAAAACAAGGGAAACAAAACAATAAACTATGATTCGAATTTCATGACCAAATCATTTGCCAGGTGTATTTGATTGGCTAAACGTTTCGAAACAAGTGTTAAGTAAAGTAGAATGACTCATTTCAAGAGTCAATGCCATTTATAAAAGAGTGGATGTATTTGGATTAGACTCATCTTAATTATCAAACATGCAAATGCAATCTAGTAACTGCCAATCCTTGAACAAAACCGAATCCTCCGTGTCCCTGTTGTTCACGTCCAAGAAGGAATCCAAACAGAAAACCAACTAAACGACACTAGTCCAAATGCTCAATCTTTCTTCCAAGCAGTCTCTTGGAATCAAACTGTGATGTGTGTCTTCCAACAAACCCTATTTAACCAATCTGATTCTTGTTAATATAACTATTTAAATTCAAATAACCACGGTATCAGTCAGTTTAATTTATCATTGCAGAGTGTTCAATTTATGGTTTTCATGTGCTGTTTAAAGTCATGTAAAAGCTTAAAATCTAAACGTGAGAGTCAGCTCAGACAAGCAGATAAGAAAGGAATCCGTTGCGTTTAATGCTAAGTATGAATCTTTATACTAAGCAATCACTGGGAATCTGGAATGAATTGACTGAACTTTCAAGTCCGCTTTCATTGATATACTGAAAACTAACAACAAGGATGTGGGTTAGGAACAGTTTTCAGTCAGCCATCTTAGTCGGTTTTGATGGTATTACTCAATTATAGCGTGAAGGAGGTTATTGTGATTATTAAGTGGTAGTATAGTTTGACTACATCAAATAGCAATATCTGTTCCGAAAATATATCCACCAGTAGTCAAAGATGGATTCACCTTCTGGTTTAATCAGACTGGTTAGTCGAGTC
The DNA here is from genome assembly GCA_027595885.1 of Globomyces sp. JEL0801. NCBI lineage: Eukaryota > Fungi > Chytridiomycota > Chytridiomycetes > Rhizophydiales > Globomycetaceae > Globomyces > Globomyces sp. JEL0801. The sequence continues at coordinate 15,317 of JADGIX010000279.1, forward strand.
CACTTTTATTGAAAATCAACAGCAGGGATGCGGATTAAGAACAGTTTTCAGTCAGCCGTCTTATTCAGTTTGAAGGTATTTCTCATTTATATCGTGAAGGAGGTTATTGTGATTATTAAGTGGTAGTATAGTTTGACCACATCAAATAGCGTTATCTTGATGAGAGGTCAAGCGC